>MU911931.1:190024-305667 GCA_036418165.1 Cooperia oncophora | reverse complement strand
CTGATTCACGCAACGTCTTCGCATCCTGTTGTGGTAAAACGTGCAGTCATCAGGAACATGATCACGACTGCAACCAGGATGTGCACAGGCGAAGAAGAACGACAGGAATCGAGAGCTCCAGCTTCGAAAGTTGCTGGAGAAAATAGTTATGCGGTAAGAGCATATCGTAGAACATCGAATGCCAGCCTTCGACATGTAGCACGCCAAGGGAAGCTACCCTTGTACCTTCCGTTTATTTCCGATGACATCAGCACTGGAATACGTCGCAGTATTGTGAGAGCACAGTTGCAGGATGATGTTGTCTTGGTGAGCATTCCCAGTAGCAACATCAAACGCCAACTTGTTCGCAACAGACTTTACGACAGGCAGTGCATGACACCAGGTTGCGTTATTTGCCCATATAGAAGGGTAGGAGGTTGTGAGAAAACCGGGGTAATTCACCAACTTGAAACCAGGGCTTGTAACAGCACGTACATCGGGGGAACAGGAACGGACTTAGCTACTCGCGTCAAGGAACACCTAGCTGGGAAGAGGCGTGATATGATGACAACTCCTCTTGGCGAGCATAAGATAGAGGAGCATAACGGGAATGACTTTGATGTTAGCTGTACTATACTCGGGTACGAGACAGAGATTTCTTCCAGGAAAGCCCTGGAATCGTTTTGGATCTTTGCGAGAAAACCAAGGATGAACGGCCGAAACGAATGTCCGTCAACTACTAATGAGTTCTTGCCGTTTGTATCAGAGTGCGAGCTACAGTAAGGGCGACGTGCACAATGACAGTTTTCACTTATGTGACACGATGGAACTTTAGTGAGACTCATTCGCCCTTACTTGCACTACTGACCATAGCGTGAGCTAGGCTCCGCACGGTGGAACCTTGGTGAGTTGAGCGCAGTCATTACTGGGTTCTTCGGGGGTGTTCGGGAACGTCGGAAACGCTAGAGTGGGGAAGGCGCTTGATCGGGTAGGTGACAAATTGAAAGCTTTGGGCCATTTTCAGGCTTCTGAAGAAGACGAGAAGGTCGAAAGGTCGGGCCAATAAAAAGGTTCTATCTAACCTCGTTTGGCAGAAATAACTGAATATTCGGCAAATATGATTATCATGTGGTGGCACACTAGGCATTCACCGCCGCAACAGCGATGTTCTTATCAACGGTCCCTTCATCTCCACTGTCGCTGCAACAGATAACACCATGGACTCTGGATTGGACGACGATACGGCAAATCTTGCTCGCGTAGATTAGTTTTGCATTTTCCAGTTTCGCGTTCCTGTGTCTCTGGCAGTGGGAATAAGCCATGTACATGCCAGTTTGAGGCATATTCTTTATTCGTCACGTTGCAAACCAGCGCTTGTGCGGAAAAGCCTGTTTCCGGGAATGTTTTAGTCTCATTGTGTGCCATTTCCCTTCATTGATGGACAATAAGATAAAATAAAAAGATTGAGTTTTAAGAAATTCTCTGTATTTGTTCTAAAGTTGAACATTACTTCAAATTCATTCAGTACTTTAATTTATTTAATCATTTTTGATAAATTAATCAACTTATTTAATTAAGGGAGTCAATCCAAAAAAGTAGTTCAGTTTCCGTTTCGCACGTGCCCTTAGACCGAAACTGAACGATATCATTCTTCCTCCTCTGTGCTAAGGGAAGGAGGAAGGCTCTGTTGTAAAGAGTTGATTATATAATCGAAAAACAAATGTTTTTGTACAAACATTTTCTTTCTTTTGATATTCTACTCCTTACTTTCATTTTTTGAAAGAAAGTATAAAATTCTTTGTATTTTATAATTTTACAGTTTAATGATCTATTATAAACCATTAGAGACATTGGTTTACACTAGTTTAGCCGTCTTTAGGCTTTGTTTTTCTATTGAAGTATAAAACAACTTACATTACTTGGTTTGACCGCACCCTAACCAGCTTGTTGAATAAATGAAGAGTGTTACTCTGTATACATGATAGGACTTGTTATCATCCTGTGATTTCTTATCATCACTCATTTTCCCACGTATTTTCCCAGTAAATGGTCAGGCGAGTATTTTTCTTATCATTAAGATAAATATTAGATATTCTTAGTAAATATGGTCAAGGAAAACAATTTTTATCTGTCATTTCTTTTTGTTAAAAGTGAGTTGACTAGGTAGAAGGAAGAAACCATGTAGTTTTAATGTATTAGATTAAGAGTTACAAAACCAGTTTCCCTTAAAAAATTTTTTTCCTTTTTTCTTTTTCATTCTTCTTTTCTTAAATTCTTCTTTTTTGAAGAATATTCCTCAATTTGTATTCATTTCATTGTGTTATGTTTCTCAGTAGAGGAGTTGTTAGATTCATGTATTTTGTTGTTAAAATCTCATTGTTTATTGTTTAGAGTTCAGATGTCTACTGTTTTAGAAAGTTCGATAGTTTTAAGTTTGTATTTATGTATAAATTCATTTTTTGTTATACATTTCATGAGACATAAAGGATAAAGGATAAAGTCTTCGCCGCTGATCAATCCCTTTGTGGGATGCGGCACGCATTCTACTTCCATTCAGAATCGTAGTGGCTTATTGAATGCGATGTGGCCTATACAATGACTTGCGGTGGCCAGCCGATGTACAAGTCAGTGCTTTATCCTCCGACGAATCTGGTACCAATTCACCGTCCCCGGGGGTAGAAGGCTTGGTTGGCCTGGGCGGGTGTCGACCCGGGATTCGAGCCCGGCGCCGCGCGAGTGGTAAGCGCGCCACTTGTAATTGCACCATCTCCGCCTCAGGACATATGTCAAAAATATCCGTATTATGGTCAGGATTAATTAATTGTCTTTTATTATACCTGAGTCTATCCAAAAATCTTTTTGTTAGAACACGTTCGTGCTATTCTCAATATTTCTGAATAAATTGTATTATGTTTAATATGATTAACTTTTTATAGAAAAATTGGAATTGTCCGTTTTCTTGTACATTTTTGTATGTATTTTGTTTGTATCTATGCTTATTTTTAGGTCCAAGTAATTACATTTATATTCATCGTCATTTGTGACTCCTAATTTTAGTATATTGTTATATGTTTATCAAGTTCTTCTAAGATAGTTTGTGTATTGGTATTGTGTATAATTAAGATATCATCCATGTATCTAAAAGGTTCCATTTTGACTTGTTTTCTATGTATTTTGAGAGAATAGTAGTATTCAAAATAAGATAGTGTCAGATCAGCCAGTAAAGGGCTGACGTTACTTCCTTGTGGTAGACCTGTTTTTCGAACAAATAAGTATTCTGAAAATTTGCAGTAGCTATTTGTCAATAAGTAGTTTAGTAAATACATCGGTAATTGTATAGTAGTTACAGGTTTTAGTGAAGTGTTGTCTGTATAAAAGATTCTATATCTGTTACTAGCTATAAATTTTCTATTACTATTTTTAAAACATATTTTTAGAATTTCTTTTACATTTTGTATTACATGAGTGTGTGGTAGATTGGTAAACATATTTGTGAAGTCTACAGAAAAAATTTCATGTTTTCAATGTGTACGTTTTGAAGTTGTTCACTTATATTTACGTCATTAATAACCCAGTATCCTATGAATTCTGTATTTTTGTCTTTGATAATGTTGTTATAATGAAGAAAATGAGATTTGATGAAAGTCAACACTTCAGTAAGTTCAATAGATAACGGTTTCAAACTAGTGGTCTTAGCACCTCATCTAAATTTTATGGGGGATTTATGTAGTTTTGGGATGGCATAGATTAAAGGAATTTCTATTTTATTGTTATTTTTTATGTTGTTTTTATCATCGAATTTTTTATGTCTGTTTATTACATTCGTTAGACTCGTTGTATTGATGTACGTGTATGTATTATTCGTGTTTTCTATACGAAGCTTGGAATCATCATCATATTTTATTCACATCTCGTTTATTATAGTTTTTATATAAAGTTTCTTACAAATGATACCATACTTATTACTTGCTTTATCTAAGGGGCAGAATGTAAAGAACTTTTGTAGTTTCATTACTTTTGTGGCATACTCTTCAGATATTTTTGTGTTACAACTTAACCATTGTGAAAAAAGTTTTGGTTTTAAGGTATTGTATAGTTTTGATTCAATTATATTGTATATTGTTATCAGTATTGGATTTCTGAGTCTATATTTATATTTATTTATTTAGTTTTTTTTTTATGAGGTTTACGTAGCTTTTTGTAGTTTCTTCAATCCAGTTTGTTTGTTTTGTAACTGATTTTGGAATTCTATACTTACATCCTTTATCTAGTATATTTCTAATTTTTTGTGTCGTGAATGATACGTGTGTCACCTGTTATTATATGTCCATGGAATTTGTCTACGAATTCTTTATAGTTATTGCTTTCACGTATGCATTTTGAGTTCAGTATATTCATAACCTCACTGGATTGTATGTTTCTGAGTGTCTTGTTGTAGTTAAAAATTGGTAGTGACGCTGGTTTGTCATAACTATATACAACTCTGAAGGGATATATCTGACTGTTGAGTTTTTTTGAATGAGATGTGTTATATTATCGCAATTTAGTACTCTGTTTATATTGACATAGTTCAAAATGTTGTTTACATAAAAAGTAGGTAAGTTGCAGAAATCTTTGTTATTATTTCTTTTGTTTTTATTAATTTTTTGTGACTCAAATTGAAAGTTACATAATAAGCATAATAAGAGGAACTTTTTTTCTTTCGGTATATCTGTATAATAAGTGTTTATATAGCACATCTGTATTATTTTGGCGATATCTCGCTTATAAAGTTCTTTTTTGATCTCCATGAAGTTGTAGGAATTATACAATACTTCATTGAATCTACTTATTCCATCACATGAGTTTTTCTTGTTGGTTCTATTTCTATTTCATCTTCTTTCTCTTTTTTTGATTATTTTTAAGGTAAAATATGGGTGTTCCACTTTGTATGTGAGAGGATTAAGTATGCTAGAGATATTCCCATATGAAGATACATTATCATTGTTTCCAAAAGGAAAAGCTGTAATTAATAATTTTATCCAAAAAGTCTCTTTGTTTTGTAAGACTATCCTGTCTTCATATTCCTTCATATTATCAACTATGTTGAAAGATACAATTTTCCTGCTACATTTTTCATGGAAATGTTTATACAGAAACTTATGAGAATCGTTTATATATATAATATAAATATTCTCGTATTCTGTCTTTTAATTTTTTTGTAGTTATACCTACATATTAGTATCCGCATTCTAAGCAATTAAGGCAATAAACTACGTTTTTGCTACAAAAGTTTGCAATATTGGCTTTATATGTATGAATTTTTAAATTGGTGGAATTCGATATGATGTAATTTTCTTTATCTATGATTTCACATTTTTTACAATTTGTTGTACAAGTATCGGAATGATTTGAGGTACCGAAGTTATCTAAATGATACATATGGTTTACCTTACTTTTATAAAAGGTTTTGTTGGAATAATAGTTATTACTATTTAACATAGAAGTAGTGGACCATATTATAAGTATGTGAGGGTTCCAACCCACATACTAAGGGGAAGTTTAAAGGGGATTCCCCTAGGCACTTGCAAGCCTCTGGATAACTTTAGTTAGTGAGCGAAGTTATTACATTGAGTTTATTGACCCTTTTGGAGGCGTGGTACATACCCCATGCTAGTAACCACTTGTATAACCCCATCAAATCTCACAGCTGTGGTAAAGTTCAACAAAACATGTGCAGCATATGCATCTACTGCACCAACTACACCTAATAAAAGCCAGAGAAGATTGCTGTCTTCTTGACAAGGGACGACAACATCTCCTTCGTTGATGTCGTCCGTCCAGGATGCTGGAGATCTTTTGATCTACTGGAGCTGTTGATCACATCAATATAAGCGATAATGCAAGCCTCTTGCATCCTAATATTACTCCATCCGAATATGCAATATGTCGAATAAAGAATGTTCCTCAAACTGGCATGTGCATGGCTTATCCACTGCCAGAGACACAGGAAGGCGAAATTGGAAAATGCAAAACTAATCTACGCGAGCAGGATTCGATCCACAAAGTGCCGTATCGTTGTCCAATCCAGAGTCCATCGTGCTATCCGTTGCGCCATCTGAGCTGCCGACAGTGGAGGTGAAGGGACCGCTGATAAAAACATCGCTGTTGCGGCGGTGAATGCCTAGTGTGCCACCACATGATAATCACATTTTGCCTTTATTCAAAGCTATTTTCAAAGTCTCATTAAAGAGCACATTCAAAACTATGCGCTCGAAGTTACAATAAAAAATGGAGCCCATTAAGATGGTCAAAACCGCCTGATCTTGTCGAATTCTTTTTACTCAGATTTTGACCTACCCAGATATGCATAGCAAAAATGAAACCCATTTTGGTGATCTTTGTATGGAGCCCTACAATAAGCAACAAACCATTTCCAAAAAGCGCGCCACGACTTGAAAGACCTCCCTTGTTAGACTATACACCTACCGAACGACTGAAATCTTTTCAAATCGAATCGAACGCGCTCTTCACATAGGAAAAAGACAAACCTGATCACAATATATTATTGTGGAGGCTCCGCCCCGACAACTGCGCTCACTTTTCAGTGCGGTCTTGTTTCAAATTTTATTTAGTAATTCTGCTTAGGGGGCTTTTTTTACACCTTTGCGATTTAGCAGGTTCACACTAACTGAAAAAGAATGGTATCCCGGTATGCAAGCGACCCCGCCCGCATTTTCAGGAATTTGTTGCGAAGTTCGAATCTTTATAGCTTTTTCCAGCGTAGTTATTTTCACATCCACTCCTTAAACAAAGAATGTAATCATAGACGGCATTGAAGCACCTGCACACTAGGCTTTGCCCCTCTAGCCGCGCCCAGTTTTGACTTTTGCGAAATTTTTGTCCTCTCACGGAATTTTCGCCTTTCTAGGCTGCAACAGGTGCTCGGGTAGATACTAAACAACACTCACCACTAAGCAAACGTAAAAATACTTTAGAGGTAACTTGTTTTTTTCGGGACAGTTAAATTAAAGGCACGTTCCGCGATAAGCTAAGGCTAGGTTTTCATAACCGTGCACAATTTCGCAGACAACGTCAGAGGCTATACCGCTTTTAAAAGTTGAAAAACAGCAAGCAAAACGCAGGGCGCTCAGGTTTTAGGCCCATTGGCACCCGATAGGCCCATGTCGGCCTCCAGTGACCGTGTCGTTGTAAGACTGCCCTTGCGCTCTCTCGCCTGTCGTTTCCTGGCCTCTCTCGTCTCTTATCAGTGTATCGTCGCCTTTCGCAATTCACGATTGATCTTGACCACCCTACGCTCGTCCGGTGATCATGATCGATTGCAATAAAAAGGGTCTCATTCTGGGCGCTTTTTCATGCTTCCTTCTCTTCCATTAAGCCAACAAACACACAGCAGTTCTATTTTTGAACCGTATTACCTATGAAATGTGGTAGCGGGAATTGCCTTTAAGGTGTCACAGGACTTTCCGCACAAAGTATTACTTCGCACACAAACCGCCAGTTTTGGGTAAAACACCTTTCTGAACGCTTTCGCCAAGTCAAGATTGATGATTTGCTATCGATTTTTCTTGATTAATAGCTCTACAAGCATTATAAAACGTGCTGGAATGGAGGTTGGTACGTGTCAAGGGTCTAGGTAGAAAATCCAGTTGTCTGGAACTAAGCTAAGGGCGATCAAGTTGAGCTTATAAATACTCAGAACTCTCTTTTCAGTCATCCTGGCAGATATACAACAAAAATGATCGGTCTCTAGTCACTAACGTTGCAAACACAATTTTGTTTGGGATATCGGCAGACACCGGCATTTATGACATCGGCAGCCCAACCGTTATCGTAAAACCAACTCTGTTGACGCGCACTACTCCTCTGCTGATGCTCTTCATTAGCTGTTGTCACGTGTATGTTAACCACCAATACTTTGCCTCACTATACAGTACGTAACAAATGTATGTAGCAACCCCAAATTTCGACTCTACAAAAACACCTTCGATTCGCGAAATAAGACCTTCGCTTAATTCCTCGGATACGGAAACCCTCATATCCTCCACTTCGCAGCATCTTGTGGGGAACTTTACATTTTTTTATTATTGGAAAGCTTTTTTGGTACCAGAAGTATGCGGACATTCGAGGAAAAATAAAAATCTCCTTGAGGTAAGAGGCTGGTAGCTTTCACATGATTTCGTGCTGGTTTGGTCATTTTATACGACAAGCTTCTAAACGAGGTTTTACATGGTTATCTCGCGTATAGTGTCTTAAAAAGCAAATGTTGTCGACCTGAATTCATGAACCGCATTCCACTGCCGGCTGTCAGATAGACACACTGAACTGCGATCCTCCGACGTTTTCGCAATGACAGTAGTCAGTGAAACTATCTGACCAATCCACGGCATGAATACCATTGTGCAAGAACCCTTTCTCTGCTGCGAACGATACGCCTGTGGCCGGGTTTTCCTGTCGAAAAACAGTTTCCTGCATCGACTGTTTTTCAAAAAGAGCAGAGGATGGGATCTAGACACTTTCTCGAGTTCCTGACTGTCCATGCGTCATGTTGGAGAGGCAAGCACTATTTTCCCGCTTTTCTCAAAGCTATTACATACCACATGCACACTCCCTCCAGAGTTGCATTTACCCTAGACGAAGAGCTGGTTTATAGGAGAAGAATATTTGACCTAGTTGGGACTAGAATATTTGACCTGGCTGGTACTGATTACCCTAAGCTAGAGAGAAATAGATCGTTCCCCCATAGTGTGAAGGCTTTCAGGGACGTGGTTAGACATTATTTGGTTCCGTAGAGACATGACCTTTTTTTGTTTGTCGAGTTGTTTTTCGCTTTATTATCATTTGTGTTTTATTTCATAAGTGTCATAGGTAGTTGCTTTACAATTATGAAACACTAGCTGATAAGTGGTTCTCCAAAAAAGAAAAAAAAGCAAGAAGAGTCCCCAAGAACACTATAAACAAAATCGCTTCCTGGCAGTCACACTTAATGCGGTCTCTGTGCAACCCCTAGCTCACAATCTCCTTTATCACATCTCCCAATAGTAGGTATCATCCAGTGCAATAAAAAGAATACGTCAAAAAGAAAAAGAATCTTTCAAAAACCATGCGTATTAATTTAGGGTTACGGTAGCGTGATCTTTTAGTGTAGAGTGGTGCGTCGAGCTCTTGCACAACGAAAATTGGGTTGCTCGTGGTTTTTTGACTGTATGTGCTTATAATGAATAAAATGCAATGAAGGAGACCAGAATCATTCATTGGCACGAGCGCGGTCAGCAAAAAGGGCATGCATTTCTGATTAATGCTCGCCGCCTCAACAAAGAACAACTGAGCTGCTCTTCGTCAGAGGGCATCTAGCAAGTGGGCGTTCCAACTGGGCGGGCGTTAGAACTAGAGCTTTCAGCAGCTGAAGCTCGCTCCTCGCTCGTTGTGGAGTAGCGAGAGTGGGACAGTCTCCAGCTTGGGGGGGGGGGCTTCTGTACTACTTGCACAAAGAAGGACGACCATGTACTACTCGAGCGCAGGAACTGTCTTTAAGTGGAAACATGCGGCCACGCCTATCCGATCTCAGGGATTTTGAGTATACCCACACATACATGCTTGCATACATACATACATGCGTATACACATACATGCATACATACACACCAACATAAACATACCAACAAGCTAGTGAATTATATAAGAAGAAATGCTCACAACGAAATGGTTAACATAGGGGTGAGCGGTTCACAAGGAAATATGACTCGCGTTGAAGGCTATTCAATCCAACGAAATGTCCGTTAAGAGCAGGTTCTAGCTCCCCTGCTTTAAAAATGGACGAGTAAAAATAGGTATCAGTTCTTTCACGTTGAAAACTATTAGGTTGGCGGGAAAGTTCTGTCACATTTTTCCAAATTAGACTTTCTTTTTACAGAGGGGCGTACAAGATCAAAATTATACAGCAGTGTTATTGAGAGATTCTTCCCAGTTTTTGGAGAGTTCGTGGATGCCATCGCTTAACAATGTACGCCGGCGCGACGTAAAGTTGGACATCATCTCAAGTTTGACTTGGGCGCAAGTCGTGGAGGTTTTCTCGGCTGTATAACGGTTGAATACGGGAGGCGACTAGCAGTCAGAAAGAGCAATGTCTGGCCCAAACTACTGAATGAATTTTCCGTACTCCGAAACAGACGTTTCTGTGGATCAGCAAGTGCCTGATCTGCGAGGGATATCTGGGCGCTTAAACTCGAGAAATTTCCTAGGATAAGAAAGATTAAGAGGTTTGAGAGTGTAATGGAAACGGAACTTCAAAACATCGGGTCCAAAAGAAGTTCAGGCTATTACTGATTCAGTCCTTCATCAAAAAATGTCCACTGATCTATAAGAAAAACTTTTCAGTGATCCAAACAAAAACGAGGACGGTACCTATACAACAGATGTGTGGCCAAAATATAATGGTCAGTCAATGGAATACATGAACATGACAATTGAGTCGGCATATCCAGGCCAACGACGAACTGGCCATGGGCCACGACGGAAGCAGTGCGCATTTTGGAAGGCATACTTGCCGAATCTAATGGCCGCTGTTGGTACGTCACTTTTATGGAAATTCTCTATTATGTTTCTCCGCCCTAGGTATGCTTGTATAAATGAACTGGATCTGATGGGAACCAGCAAAGACTAACGAAACTCCTAACTCTGCGCTTCCGCTTTATATGCTTGGGAATGAGTTCATCGTTTCGCGCTCGAACTGTAGAAGGGATATACAAGCCAGCATACAGTGAATAAGTTGTTTGAATTGCCACGTGGTCCAGACTGAACATTCCGCGTCTGCAGGCGTCGAGTACTACTTCCTGGTCCCTCCTAGAGAGGAGATGGTTGAATGAAAGTAAATGTTCATTTTTTGACATCATGAAGTCAATAGAGGACCATGTTGCTTCATATTCATACAGTAGACGCTGAGAACGTTTGGAACCATTCGATTCTAACAAGAGGAAGGTGTGATTGGCTGCCGTTCTTCAGCATCTCTCATGAGCCAAACACAGCTAGAAAAGTGTTCCGTTCTGCGGTCCACCAGAATTCTGCCTTTGCGGAAGTGATAGGGTAGAAATTATGACACAACCTGCAAACACTAGGAATCATGCGAAGTCAGTCCAAAGACGTTATGGTTATAAAAGGGCTTAGTTAAGGTCCGAGCCTTGATCCAAATGTACACATTCAGTGTGAATTTTAATAATGCATTGGCCACATTCCTTCAAAACATGCCGGTAAGAAGCATTCCATTTTCCATCTATTTCTTGGCGAAGCCTGCTATGTTTCTCTATCTCTATTTTTGTTATTGTAAATACTTTGCACTCATCTCACAATCTCTTTTGTAAGATCCCTTTTATATCAAGTCTTCAAAGTGTCCCTTTTAGTGTACTCGACAAGGAAAGAGTTGAACCTAATCATTGTCGTCTTCATAAGGGCAACACTTACCAGCCGGCTGACCACAAAACTCTGACGATTCAGACGGATAGACGAAATCTCCGAGAAAATTACAATGTGGGAGGAGGGGGGGGGGGGTGGGGGAATAATTAAGTCATATCCATATTGATACATTTCGTCTTCCTGGCATCATTGTTTGCCGTCACAGTTGTCTAAGCTCCCGTTCATCCACAGTGTGCGAACGATATCTGCGTTTTATTTCTTCTTCTTTAGCGTTTGTCCCACTCTGCAATCGGCTCCTCTCCTCTGTTTTTGTGCCGCCACTTCTCCCGATTGCCTGATCGGAATGAACTCCAACTATTGTCTTGGCTCATAAGTAATGGCGTTTTTTTTCTACACATCTATATATGACGTGAAAATTGACCCCAACGTGTTATATGCTGTTCGATAGACGGTTTTCGGCTCTGTAAGATAGGTGGTGCCTTCCTGCTATTTCTTGATTGCTGTGTTGGGTCGACACAATTGTGAGTTCTTGACAACAATTTTTTATATCGGCCCTCGAATACAGAAGGAGCTCGAAGCTTATACATATAGAGCTGCGGAAGAAAACCTGGAACAAGCCAGAAAATAGCTTCCAAACACCTTTGAAGCTCTTGATCATCAGCAATACTGTGGAAAAAAGAGCAGATAGCGGGAATTCAACAAGAAAAACTATTAAGCGCTCTGCATTTGGTTTGCTTACTATTTGACTTGAGTAGAGCGTCATCCTCCGTGTAGTCGACTCCACGGAAGCTTCATGGGTGTCCACGAATGACTCCAAATTCATAAAATGCATGGAACTGCTCACTCGTGTTGGTGGTCTTCTTTCTTCTGACTCTTGCTTCAAATCACCTCAAAGATGCCTGATGTTGTTGAGAAGAAGGCTTTTATCACTCATTTGTCATCCGTATGCTGGCCTTGGGGCCGGAACATAGATTTCACGTACTTCTGTGTCCTTTTTACCGACGTTCAAAAACAATTCTCCTAGGCATACTCAATTTATGTCCACACCATTTTGGGACACAAGACAAGGAAAGTATAATAATTTGAAGAGAAATTTCAATTTTTTTTTTGCTTGTTCCAAGTTTTTTTTCCGCGGCTGTACACAGTAGTCGCCGTAACTGTTCAAAAAATTACGATAAAAAACGCTAATCCGCGTTTTTTTCCGTTTTTTTCTTTACAGAGCTGTTCCTCTTGACTTCTTGTATGGATACCCATATATGGTTAGAACGCTGTATCTGAGGGTATGCTCATATTCTTCAACACTGGGTTTTAGCCGGCGCCATTTGGCGCCACATGACGACGCGTCAGCGCCACAATTTTCAACATCTGCATAAACTTGCTTACTGGGGCTATTCCGTGCCCTGTTCACGAAAGTGACATTCACTTCTAGTCGTGGTGCCATTTGGTGCCATTAGGTGCCTATTTGGCGCCACTGAGCGCCAGTTCGGCGACACGACCTTTCCCAACAAAATCTATATAAACTTGCATAATGGGGTTTCTCGGTGCCCTGATCACTAAAGTAACATTCATTTCTGCCCATGGCGCCGTTCGGTGCCATTTGGTGCCGATTTGGCGCCACTAGTTTATTCGCTAAAATTTGTGTAGGCTTGCAACCTGGTCTGTGGAATGGTCACGTGATGGTGAAGTGGAAACACATACAAAAATCACGTGAGCTTGCGGCGCAGGCGGCTATGCGCTCACCATGGCCGCTTGTTCACGTGATTATTCATGTCTTTATAGTTCACGTTCACGTGATCATTATAACATGCAAGGCGACCAAGGCATATCGATCGGATTCTGCATCAGTTAATTGCTGAAGGGAACTTCAAGGAAATCAGGGGTCAAGAGCGGCCAAAAGATATCTCAGATCACTAAATTAACTAGGATGGTCTCACTCCTTGTACACTAATATCTTGTGCGCTTGGCATCTGTCTACCGCTGGCGCCAAAGTAGTTCGCAACAGCAGACTGGGCGCAGTCGTCTCCGTGGTAGCGTACCATAGGCCCAAAATTTACATCCGCTTGGCGCTTGTGCCACATGCGCCGGCTAATTTCCTGAACTCTAGTGTCATAACCGCTTGGTCCTAACTGTTTGGCGTCCGTGCCATGGGCGCTGGCGCCAAACCCTCGATCACCAAAATTGTTGAGCACTTGTGTCTTGGGAATTTTTTGCTTTTGTGTGGAACCCTTCATATGAGACCCCAAAACACTTCTGTTTAGCTAATTTAGCTAGTTCTCTGATAATTTGACATCAGGAGCAGAGTACTTCGCCGTTTTTTGTTCCTTTTAAGAAGTTTTATTATGTGGAATCAGTTTATCAGAGACTGCATCAAGAAATGAAGTTTTTGTGGTTTAAGAGCACATGCGGTATCCTTCCACGGAATGATGGAAACAAAACGAGACCTCGGAAAAGTGGATCAGGGTTCGCTAGGGGTCAGCGGTTGAGAAATGTGGGACACACACGTTGTGTGCGGATACTGCGGTTTTAGTGGGCGGGGTCAACTAAAAAAACTGTAAAATGGTTTCAGAACACTCCAACCCCGGAAAAGTGGGTCAAGCTTCGCTCGGGGTCACCGGTTAAGCAGTGTGGAACATTGCGGGATCCGGCGTGAAGTGGGCGGAGCCAACCCCGTTAGAGACCTTGGCGATCTAACTCCTGCCTGAAGTTTCCATCCCAGATGGAGTACAGCGCCCTTTTCAGTGTTTTTCGCAACATCCGCAGTGACAGGCCCGAAATCCCTCTTCGACTCTACAAAGCCTTGTTCTGCCCCATCTGA
The DNA here is from genome assembly GCA_036418165.1 of Cooperia oncophora. Classification (NCBI taxonomy): domain Eukaryota; kingdom Metazoa; phylum Nematoda; class Chromadorea; order Rhabditida; family Trichostrongylidae; genus Cooperia; species Cooperia oncophora. The sequence goes on along the minus strand of MU911931.1, from coordinate 291,464 downwards.
TACATTGTTCCCAAATTTGGAGCTCAGTTTGCAAAAGACCTAGTAAAAATGCAAAAGTACAACATATGGCTGCTAGGCTGATTTTGTCCGCATGAATAAGGCTATTCGCAGGCTTAATAACCCTAGCTCCAGGGAACAGCTGAATTTGTTTGGCCTGAAAAAACTTGCAATACAGAACAATTGTCTCTGACCTCATTTTTGGGTTCTGCATCCATCATTGAGAAATAAACTAAGACCCATTAGATTATGGGTGTTCAGACCTATTAGCAAAGAGGAAGTGGCTTAACTTAGAATCCTCAATAGGACTTTTGCTCTCCTCCCCAACAGAATCCTCAATAAGACCTTTGCTCTCCTCCTCAACTTTTCCTTAACCGCGTAGCTACATGGTTTCAGCTCTTACCTATTGAAGTTAAGAGCTCCAAAAATAACCAGCTTTTCGAAACTAGTTTGAAGCAAATTGATCTGCTCCGTGCACTGAGCATTGATGATCATCACTAAAAAAAACTGTCCCAGAGAGCTTCAAAGACCGGAAAAAAAAACGTGGATTAAGGTCAGTAGAGGGTCGCCGGTGAGGATTGTGGGGCAAAAACATTGTGGGCGGAGCCTGCCCCCAAGGTGGGCGGATCCAGACGAAAATTGTCCCAGACACTCCGAAGACCGGAAAAAGTGGATTCAGGTCAGCAAGGGGTCGCCGATTGAGATATGTGGTCTAGACATATTGTGGGCGGGGCCTGCTCCGAGGTGGGCGGAGTCAGACGAAGAACCTGTAAAATAGCTCAAGAGTATTCCAGACACCGGAAAAAAGTGGAGTACAGAACAAAAGGCGGATATCAGTTGAGTCTAGATATGTGAAAAAAAATACGCGCGGCGAAGCCGCCGCTCGCCCGGCGCAGCTGGGCCGTATCAGAAGGAGGCGCGCAGCGTTAGCCGGCGAGCCGACTGGTTATATATACGTGGATTCGGAAACTGAGTTTTCGAATGTCAGGCATTCCCTAGCCCTAACAAGTCAGCCTTCGAAACGCCTATAAAATGCTTGTGAAAGTATGATTGCGGTCTTGAAATAAGCTCTTGAATTTGTGAAGGATTTTGACTGCGCCACTGGAACAATTTTGCACGGAACGACCCCTTATCCAATACATTACAATGTAGAATGCAAGCAGTGCAGTACAGTATAGAGTACAAGCAGGTAGCAATAATATTAGACTATAGTTCAAATTGCACATGAAGCGACGATCTCAGTGAGACCTCCACAGCTCGAAGCGACGAACTCAAACTCAGAGCTCCACAGCTGTTAAGTAGATATCATTGTTGATCGTAACAGCCGAGACCAGGTTAGCAATTACGCTTCTTTCCTGTCCTGTATAAATATCCTGGTTCGAGAGAATAAATACAATGGAATCCAACTCTTTCTGAAATTGGACAGATTAGTAATGATCATCAATGCTCAGTGCACGGAGCAAATCAACTTGCTTCAAACTAGTTTCGAAAAGCTGATTATTTTTGGAGCTCTTAACTTCAATAGGTAAGAGCTGAAACCATGTAGTTACGCGGTTAAGGAAAAGTTGAGGAGGAGAGCAAAGGTCCTATTGAGGATTCTGTTGGGGAGGAGAGCAAAAGTCCTATTGAGGATTCTAAGTTAAGCACTTCCTCTTTGCTAATAGGTCTGAACACCCATAATCTTGGGTCTTAGTTTATTTCTCAATGATGGATGCAGAACCCAAGAAGTCAGAGACAATTGTTCTGTATTGCAAGTTTTTTCAGGCCAAACAAATTCAGCTGTTCCCTGGAGCTAGGGATATTAAGCCTGCGAATAGCCTTATTCATGCGGACAAATCAGCCTTGCAGCCATATGTTGTACTTTTGCATTTTTACTAGGTCTTTTGCAAACTGAGCTCCAAATTTGGGAACAATGTATCAGATGGGGCAGAACAAGGCTTTGTAGAGTCGAAGAGGGATTTCGGGCCTGTCACTGCGGATGTTGCGAAAAACACTGAAAAGGGCGCTGTACTCCATCTGGGATGGAAACTTCAGGCAGGAGTTAGATCGCCAAGGTCTCTAACGGGGTTGGCTCCGCCCACTTCACGCCGGATCCCGCAATGTTCCACACTGCTTAACCGGTGACCCCGAGCGAAGCTTGACCCACGTTTCCGGGGTTGGAGTGTTCTGAAACCATTTTACAGTTTTTTAGTTGGCCCCGCCCACTAAGACCGCAGTATCCGCACACAACGTGTGTGTCCCACATTTCTCAACCGCTGACCCCTAGTGAACCCTGATCCACTTTTCCGAGGTCTCGTTTTGTTTCCATCATTCCGTGGAAGGATACCGCATGTGCTCTTAAACCACAAAAACTTCATTTCTTGATGCAGTCTCTGATAAACTGATTCCACATAATAAAACTTCTTAAAAGGAACAAAAACGGCGAAGTACTCTGCTCCTGATGTCAAATTACCAGAGAACTAGCTAAATTAGCTAAACAGAAGTGTTTTGGGGTCTCATATGAAGGGTTCCACACAAAAGCAAAAAATTCCCAAGAGTCAAGGATCCCAGCATCCTTGATTCCAGCATCAACCTCTGGTCGCTGGAGCAGTGCGCTTATCCACTACACCACCGACCGCTTGTCGCAGTTAGTTGTCGTTCCAAACTTGTGCGAACTCAGCAGAGGATAAATGGTTCGTAATTCCCTTCAGGGAATCGTTCCACATTCCCGAGGGCAGATTCGAATACAACGGATCAAGGCACGTCCACCTATATACACACATTGCAAATGGCCGGATCGACCTGTTGGGGATCTCTTATGAGAGAATTAGGAGGGCCACAGAGCAAAATAAAGCTAGTCAGACATACATAAATCGGCAGCGGACCGTAATTCAATACAAGGACATCAGCTTCCAATGTTCTTTCACTGGAAATAGCCTGCAGGCAATGCCTGCTTTTGGAAACGCAGCGTACAGAGCCTTTGCACCTGACCCTGATAAAATGCATTATGTTTAAAGGTCAAGGGCCTATAATTTTAACCAATTTCCACTCAGTGGAAATCTATAGCGAGTTGGATGATTGCGATCGTGGTGCCAAATTGGCGCTTGATTGCACTGCCGCCAAAAATCAATGTCATGTTCGTGGGCAGGATCCAAACTAGCTCTAGCAGGCAAGTTTGTATGGAATCCGGTGGAAAAGACAGTGACGTCAGCTCAGAGTGGATGTCATATCCGTAATCAGAACACCAAATAGTCCTTATGTGAAGTTAACAGAAATGAGTTTCTGGGGTCGGGATTGTTGAGTCGTGTGAAACGAAAAATTTGATAGTTGACTGCATCTTGAAAATAAGGACGACGTATCCGCATTTGGTTCTATTTTGTAGGAACGAGAAGCTGCTCAACAAATGGGGTTTGTTCCAAGTATCCATGGTGTTTTTCTTGTTCATTGAGGCTTTCGTTCTTGTTATTTTTGGGATAACTTAAACTAAAGACTCGTTCGAAGTGCTAGAGGTTTTTTCCAACCTAATACCCTTAGAACAATTGTTATCAAAAAGGCAAGACAAGAAGCGGTGTGCATTATTTCAAACGCGGTGAATCCCATCCCCGCTTGCCGGCACTGCGTAATTTACCGCTCAGATCATTATGAGACTACACCGCTCTCCGGAGAGGCATAAATTCGTTCTTGCAGAACGTTTCACAGGATTCGCACTCGCTAGACTCGTTCCACTCAGGAGGCGCCTAATTTATTGTTTAAGTCAAAGAATGGCTCCATACTAATAATGATGAAGATTTCTTGCATGTGCGAGGCCTCACACTGTTAAAGAACATATTTCAAATATGAAATACCAGGTAACGGATTCACTGCTCATGTAAGCTTGGAATGGAAACCTAGATAGATCGACAGTCCGGGAAGCGGGCTGTAAATATGGGGATCAAGAACGCTACATAAATCTGCCGAACGTATTTTGAACGCTCCAAGTTTACTGAAAGGCATTAATGTACAAGTAGAGCTGGCTGCTATCCTACAGGCGTCACAGCGGTCGCTTTTCATCATCCACTCCCATTTTCAAAGTTCTTGCGAATGGGTGTCCAACTAACCCACGTGGTCCAAATATTTGACGTGGCAGAATAAATAGCGGATTAGGCACGATGTACCCTTCGTGACTTCACTTTTCAAAATTTAGATCAAGGCCTTGATTTGGCTGGCAGCCGCTCCTCTTGATTGCTCTCTCAGCATGAATGTCATATGACGCAAAGGCGTCCTAATACAGGCGCTGTTTCTAGCCATTTTGGTGGTCAATGGTGTTTTTGTGGTGACGTCCAGGGACAAGTCCATTGAACTGGGAAACACTTCTTCTGTGAAATAGCGTAATCACACAGGAAATCTTGTTGCCGATTAATTGGTTAACGTTTCGAGGGGGTGGGTAGGGGTAGGAGGTGGAGATCCTCAGAAGGTGACCGGTCCATGTTTCGCTAGTGCTATTTCACAAGTTCGCAGGGGTTTGCAGATCTCCACGTTGTCGGAAACTAGAAAGATGAAACTGAAACTAGAAGATTAAAAATGAAATGAAATCCGATCCAAATTGGCTGCTTACAATTGTTTTTTCACATATGTTAAACAGTGAACTTTTCAGCCGACGTCGGAGACCCGTTCTTCCTTTGGAAGCAACAAATGGATAAATGGCAGAACGAATACATTATAGACTGGCAGTACCACTTTGAGCAGTATAAAAAATATCAAACACATCGTCACTTAGATTCTTATTCATGCGATGGTGCATCATAACTACGGATTTCTGAGCCGTTTCGCCTATACTATTTGAGAACGACCGATTGAGCACCGACCAGGGCATTATCGAAAGCACAGTCCACGATGACAGTGCGTTAGTATGGTGCGTAGTAGGATGCAAATATAGATTTGTCAGTGCTGACAAGTTCTGAACTTAACGGAAACACTCCCGTAAAACCCAAATCTTAGTCAAAAACAGAGTCACTTCCTTTCACCGAAATCGTCATGGATTGGCTACCTTTTTCTGCCTTCTCTTTTCCAGATGCGTGCTGAAGTAACGAACTGTATTAATGAATCCGTGCAAGTACCCCTACAAAATGAAGCAAAAGCTTTTAGAGAGGCGCTCCATGCCCTGAGAGAACCTCCCTGTTATTAGTGAAAAAGGCACAAACTGTGCTACAGAGCATCTATGCATCTACACGGAGGGACTATACCTCGCAACTAATCGTGGACTTTGCTTTTGAGAGCCAATCCGAGCCGCTAAGAGTGACATCCCCTCCTGATTCAACCCAATCTAGCATGTAATAGAAGATTTTTATTGAGAGAACATACATTCATGGCTTTTGGACATTGCAGTTTCATGAGTATTTTTTGTGCTCGTTATGTTTGTGATCTGACTGACTGTTTTACTTTCTTGCTTTCATGAAAGAGCTAACTCAAATAGCACCTGCTCCTCATCATCATTGCCACATTTGACGTTTACTACAACAATTGCATTTTCCAAAGTATGATTCGAGTAGATAGATCTGATGCAATCCAAATGGGATCCAATTTGCCTTAGCTGAGTAAACCAACTACTACCACGAACAGTCGGCACTGTGTCGTCAAAAGACTGAAGCACAAAAGTCATGTTTATCTCTCCTGCGCGCTCTTGGGGTCGCCAAGAAAGGCAAGCAATGATTTCTTCTTTTTCCCCGTCCTTTTCTTTTTTTCCTTCTAACTAGCGTTAGTCCCACGTCGTCGCGCGTCCGCTGTTCTTGTTAGTTGTCATCACTTTTTCTGTCCAAAGTAGCTCTCAGATCGGCGTCGACTTCAGTGAAACCCATTTTATGGCGTCCCGCCATTTTTTTTGTTTACGGTTCGCTGTGGTAGCTAGTTGTATACTTTAAATGAGAGCTCTTTCTCAGGTTGCCCCTTCAACACGCGCCTATACAGCCTTAGTGCTGTTCTCGTGCCTCAAAGATAGTTCCCGCGGTCAAGTGTTACGGGTAGTTGGTGCTCATTCATGAACCAGTGGTCCATAGGTAGCTAACTAGTAGAAAAATAAGCGAAAAAATCTCGGGAACACCCTGAACACAGACCTCCCCTTAGTAATAGGGACGGCACCTCGGATGAGTATGTCGGATGCGGACGACTTATCCAGGATTGCTGCCGGAAAATGGATACGGCAGCCGCGAGGTCATATTAGGTTGAGGCGAGATTCTATTTCTCTATATCCTTCTTTCTCTTTATATTTCTCTATTTTCCTTGTGATCCTTAGCTAACAATCACGATAAAGTCAAAAAATCAGAAAGTGACGAGGATTTATATCGCAGCTAATAGTTGGACAAGATGCAAGAAAAATAAGAGTGAATCATTTGTTGACAACTGTGCAAACTGATACAGAAGCAACGCTGATAAACAACGCTTACAGAGAGAGACGTCAAAGACGACGAGGGAAATATTCTTAATGGTCAAGACGGACACTTGCAGAAACCTTTGTGAAAATGCTTTGTGGTGAGGGAGTACATGCGTTTATTCGCATTTGCTCCTCCACTGCAAAGTTTTTTCACAAAGAAAAAGCTACTCTACAAAAAAAACAAAGCCCAATGAATCGCGAGGAGAAGCGCAATCGGCTGCGTCATACAGCCAGGAGCACAATAAATCACCTTACGGCGCTCCAGGCAACTTTATTTACACACGCATTCGGCTTGTGAGCTGTTGTCTCGCAGTATGATGCGCATGAGTTGCAACGCTCGCGTGTCTCTAACTTCCTTATCTCGCCGTTTGAGGCAAGAAAGTGATACGTTCTCTGTGAATGCGTAGAACGATGCCAAAGACGCGGAGTCATTTTGAGGACCACTTGATCGCGGGAAGTGTCTTTGAGTTGGACAGGGTCGTGTGAACAACCTATCTTCTCCTCGTCTGACTATGCTCAGTCAGGCTTCAAAACGGGCCCATCTTAGCGGCTTCATTGCAGCACTCTACAGCTATCTCTCATGGTTCTATTATATGGGCCCAGCACTCGCTACCGTAGAGCATCGCGGCTCTTACCTCTTTCCGGTACACCTTGCCTCTTGACGCTCTGGAGTACCGCCGATTGCATAAAGTACAAGCGGACTTACTCCAATCATGCCACATCTATTTTTCCGCGCTGTGGCTAGTAAGCTGAAAGTCCTTCACTATTTGGATGAATTTCTCATCGAAAGAGTGGAGGAGTTCCCGGTCTGCTATGGGTTCCATGCACTCTTCGGAGCTCAGGAACTTTGTCTTCTTTGCTTTGAGCCGGGAGCCATTCCAACTAATGATACTTCCTGCCGTTTTCCATCTTGCACTACACTTCTTCTCTGGTGTCCGCTATGAGGACGATGTCACCGGCGTAGGAGATTGTCTCGAATGGTCCCTTCATGAGCTCCTCCGCCATGATATCTAAGGTTAGCAAAAAATGGAACGGGCCCAAAGCTGACCTTAGGTGCACTCCGAACGTAATTCCATCGCCTTTGTAAGACCATGCAGAGTATGCATTGCCTTCATAGTAACTCTATATTGCAAGAGAGATCAGGTGTTTGGAAAAGTTCCATTACCGAAGCACAGGTCACTGTAGACGATCAAACGCCTTCTCAAGATTCAGGGAGATTGTGTAGTGGGGTCGTCTTTTCTGTCGAATACGTATCCGTCGCTTCCGTCGGAAGCAGACTTTTCGGGCATGGAACCGAACTACTGCGGCAAGATCTTAACACGATCCTCTAGCCTTGTTTTGACTAACCGCTCGTACAACGTTTGCATTCAATTTGGTGCGACGATCGTTTTAGTACTTCATTGCTCCTCCCTTATGAAGATAGAGACGACCATACTGCTCCTCTATGCATCAGTCATCCTTCCTTCAACTGTTATGTTGTTCGGGTAACAGGCAAGCGACCTTATGCAGAGTTCTGCGAATCTCCCATGTCTCAATCGAAAGCCATATGTATCTTTATCTGTATCTGTGTATCTAGCCCAAACGCCTTTCTAACCGCCCCGCTACTTCTCCTATAAGCCTGGGTGGGCACTGCGAGGGAGTCATTCGAGAACTGACAAAGTCCTTATTCTTCCTACCTTTCTTGATTTCTACTAGCTTCTTCAAGCTGATGGTCGTGGTCCTTCACGCTCTTCACTGCCCTTCTTGAGCGGCCGAGTCCCAGTCAAAAGGCCGATTTCTCCGCATCTTGCTGTCCAACTCCTTCGGCAAGGCATCAATTTCCGTGTCCTTTGTCTCGGTGACAGCTGCTTCAGCGAGTTGTTTGCAACTCTGACAGATAGTCAGGTGTCTGGAATTTTCTTCGTCTGTTAACGCCTGTACTCTTCCTTTTTCGCTAACCATCGGTTGATTGAAGTAATGTCTGACATGGGCAGCCTGTGCTGAGAACCCATTTCTTTTCCGCATATCTCAATGGGCTTTACAGTTTTGAAAGATGATCTTCTCGCGAATACCTGGTTGATTTCTACCTACCTTGCTACCTCACTTGAGATATGTCTTGGTCTCTCTTTTCGCAAAACGGTGCGCGGATCACCGCAGTATCGGAGTCAGGGATCAGCTTTTATTCGGTAATCCTCGCTTCTATTCCTCGCCATTCGTGTATCCTCACTAAGCTACCGTCACTACCGATGTGACGCCTCGTCTGGAGTCAGATAGAGACCATGCTCCTCAAGTTCGGGGTAAAGGGACTGTACCCGTACAAACTCAGTATTTTCCTGCTCCTCTTTCCTGTCTATGCTTGCACTTATGATTCGAGGCATTGCTTCTGTTCACGGCAGAGACGCAGTCCTTGAGAGATTCCATTGTGGCTATAACCACGCTGGTCCGTTTACTGTCTTCACCGCTGCAGAAAAATTCCATCACACTTCCGATTCGCGGGCACGTCTCTTTTTCACCACGCTTCTTGAAGGCATAAGACCTACGTTCCTGCGAAGATCACCTCATGGAACCTTTTTTTGCGACCCATGTCCAGAGTCCCAATCCAAACTAACTTCTTTGGCCGAGGTTGCTCACCCGTCGTATGCTCAGGCGAGAGTTCCGCGTGCTACTTTTGGGTGACCTAGTACCCTTGTCGCTGACTCTTGATTCGAGTAGGTTTTCGTGAGCCGGCCTGTCAACCTAGAAATGGACTTTGGTAATGGCACCATTCTTGCAATTTTGCAAAGCATGACTCTTTTGCCTTCGTAGGGATCGAACTAGCGGCCAACTGAAGGGCAAAAGTCAGTCTACACTTTTAACAACTCAGCTGTCTTTCACTCAGGCCAATATGTAGTATTTGACGTTCGAATCAGTACGGTGACAACCTTTTAAAGCCTGTGTTTTTCGTGTCCTTGTGATTGCATTTGTCTGAACCTTTTGGGTGAACAAAACAAGATATCCAAAAGCACCGACATCTTTTGTCCAAAAAGCAGAAGTGCTTCCGATGACCGGGTTTCTTATAGAGTCGCACTGCTCTTTTTCAGCCACTCTTCTTCAGAATCGCGCGAGAAACACGGAACTCACTTCTGTGATTCGCATGTATCTCCACAACGTGCTGCATCATTTCGAAAAAGCGCTCCAAAACCGAAAGTCTCAACTGCTACCTAGTTTTCATTCGTGCTGTCCTTGCAAACAGCTCAAGTCTGTCACTATCTGTCAGCATCTGTGGTAAATAAAACTCGTGGAAATACCATAAGCCGGCGGCGCTCTGAGATCTCACTGGTTATCGCATACAGTCGGCACCACAGTGGAGGATTAGAGTACATCCGCCAAAAGGGCTAGCTACGTAGCTGCAGGTTGAACCGGAGAATCTGCCTTCAGACTTTGCGATAAAACGCGCCGACGCGTTGTAACGCATTTGCGCAATTGCAGCGCTCCAACGCTACTCCTTCAGACCACGGGGCTGCTTGAGCACAAAGTGGTCTGTGGTGGAATATGCAGCCTGAGGCAAGGAAAGCTGACCTGTTAGTTTGTACCTCATATTACCACCATGCCTACATACTACTCGATGTTGTGGTGGCATAGTTTTCACACAAATATGTATAGTGAAACCGGAAAGCTTTCACATCTTACGCTATACATCACTCAACTGTACAATGCGTTTCTTGGCAGTAGACCCATTCGTTGAGCCTTCTGGCTTCAACCATATAAATCCATTTACATGAGTTCCTCTTGCTAATTCGAGTTTCCTTGCAAGTGTGTCAAGTACCTATCACAAGATAGGGGACTCAATCATTGAGCGTTTCGCTCGTATGCAACTCCCAGTTTACCTTGACCTTATTGCAGCACTGCCAGCCTTATAGTTGAAAAGGCTAAAAGACGCTAAAAGATGAAGTCTCGTCCTTGAGCATTTACAGCTTACAGCGCGTCACGCTCTCCATTTACAAGCGCGCTCCAATGCTATTGACGACAAGACAAGCATAGACTGGTGTCGATTGTCGCAGGCCACTGTTCTGAGAAAGTGTGGGAGAACAGGAGGGTTGGAGGACTTGCTAGCCGCCGCAGCACTACGCTGTACTTCGATGTACGCAGCGACATGATCGGGTCATGAATCAGCCTCTCTGGTTACCAGAGGAAAGCAAAATGTTTATGTGCGACAAAAAAAATTGACAGGACTGTAGAAAAAGCACGACATCGGTTGTTTTAACAGCTTCTCGCTTCTGTATATACAGATGCCGAAAAAAATTGGAACAAACCCAGGACATGCGCTTTTTAAAAGTTTTACCTATAGTTTCTAAATTGTACATGAAACTTTGTTTTCTCAAATCAAGCACCCTTTCAGAGGCTATTTCAATACGTTCACGGCAACGCCGTTTCGCCAAAAACTCCCCCTTGTGGTTCGGCGCGTTTGGCGGACGACAAACGCCAAGACCTCCATCGTTATCCTCAGAATCTCCCGTGTTTCGTATTTTTTTCCTGACATTTCTACTACAATTTTCTCTTCAGACAAGTTTTTATGCAATTTCTGATGGACAAAATAGGTTTTCAGTATGATACTTTTTGAGTTTGAGTGGAATCTGACAGGGGAGATTCTTACTAGAAATATTATACAAATTATAATGCATGTAACAACGTTGTGATAGCTTTCAATGGAAAACGTCATTGGAGCGCATTGTTGGCCAGGCAGGGTCCCGAGGTCTTTTCGAGAAGTTATAGCTTTTTTAGATGTGGGGCTTTCGAGAACTGGGAAGCGGCATGCTGAAGTAATGCTCCTACTAATGCGTTTCCTTCTTACTCGCAATCGGAATGTACTCCTTCCGTGGACTATTTTTGGATAGGTTTTGGAAAGGTTAGTGGTAAAACGGGAGCGGGTTTTCATGATTCATGCGGGGATTAATTCTTTCACACGCAATCTTTCGCAAAACTAAAATCGTCGTTGGAACGCTCAATATTCTCTTTCCAACAAGTTTTAAGTTGTCCATAAGACCCGCTAGTTCAGAAGATATTTTAGATGGGTTCCGAAAGCGCGACATTCTGAACCACTCAAAAGTTCGACTTGTTCTGCTCCATTGTGAGGATACACATCTGAAACTTCAATGTGCCTTCGAAACACATATTTTCGTTCAGTCAGTGAAATTAGAGCTTGGTTATCAATGGTCGATTTGGTCCGAGTGTGCGCCGTGCATTACGCTTCTGCGCAGAGGTAATGGAAAGGCATAACTTCTGGGTTTAGGTGATTTTTGTCCATGCAAACAGATGCTTGTTCAGGTTTGGAAAGGTCGATGCACTGGAATTTGTTTAAGATGTATTATTGAGTCACCTACATACTTGCGAGTGTATGACAATTATTGATATTTCAAGCTGTTATTGTTTGAGAACTGCTGTTTAACGCCGCAGTGCGCGATCCGAAAGCTACCCCAAGAGTGATGAGTTGTGGGCAGAAGTCGGACCAAGGACCAGCCTCGAACCCGCATCCTCCGCCTGCCGGGCAGTTGTGTTCCCTATTACACTACCGGGAGCACTTTTGTCCTTTCACCTCAATGGCTATTTGTGCCATTGCCTTCGAGCACTCATACGTTCAACGTGATAAGCCGGTCAGCCGATATCGGCAGTGAACCGCAAGGCTGAAGGCTTTTCACAAGTTTCAAGCTGTTGTTGTTTGAGAACTGCTGTTTAACGCCGCAGTGCGCGATCCGAAAGTCATCACAAGAGTGCTGAGTTGTGGGCAAAAGTTGGACCACGGACGGGATTCGAACCGGCATCTTCTGCTTACCGGGCAGTTGCGTTCCCTATTACGCTACCGGGGCCGACCAGCTCACCACGTTGAACGTATGAGTGCTCGAAGGCAATGGAACAAATAACCGTTGAGCTGAAAGAAAAAAGTGGCTCTGGTAGCGTGATAGGGAACGCAACTGCCCGGCAAGCAGAAGATGCGGGTTCAGATCCCGTCCGTGGTCCGACTTTTGCCCACAACTCAGCACTCTTGATATTATTGATATTGTTAATCAGTGTTCTAATCCATTCATCCTTATATTCGGGTCCTCTGAAGCTTTCTCTCCGCTCCATCAAACTTGGCGATAACACTTTGGTGCTCACCGACCCTGCGTTTTCGACCCTCCCCCTCCATCGCGGTCAAGTACGACCCATTTCCCCTCTCCAAATGGGGTTTCGCACAACGATGGATAATTGATAAAAAGGATATGCTCATTAATATTTCAAGTTTTTTAACATCACGGCTTCCATAGCTCCACTCCTATTATCAACTGAAACGTCATAGCGTTGCCTGCTACTGACTGGCCCTTGAGGTTACGACCCCCGTATGGGTTTAGCTTAACAATGCTGTACCTTGTACCCACTCCCTGAAAGTCGATCGGACTCCACAATCAGTCCGATGAGATGTTTACCTCATCGCTGAAGTGCTGCAGAAGATGTTCGGCAATAAAGCGACAGGTTACATATTGTGCAACAATCGTTGGACGTACCCAATGCAGTCGTAGGGACCGGAAAATGTGTTGAATGACTCGAAAAAATGATTTCGTTTTCCAAGTGGTTGCTGCTGGATATGACATCCGCAAAGAACATGACCAAATTCCCATATGATGTCATAAAGGACGGTGTGAGGAGTTCGTCAGCCGACCCAAGACTTACAGTCGTAAAATCTTTGGAAGAATGTCATGAGCAAATTTCCTCCAGAGCGCTATTTGAAAACAGTTATGCGTTGCTGACGTCGAGAAGATTCACTGCACAAAGACTTCCAAACAACAACAGTGCCTATTTTGCTGGACGAATAACCGCCATACAAAGGACTTTTATCCTCCAATCGATCGACGAAATGCAGTGAGAAGCCATGAGAATGCTTCGCAAGTGACCACAGAAGTCGCAGCTGCACACAGAGGAACTGTCCTAAATGAGGCGCGGACGACTACATTTACCTTTGTCTCACAGAAGTAGGGGAGAGCTCCTTTGTGTGAAGCGCAAATTGTAAAAAAACAAGACGAGCCCCGCAAGGCTTCCGAAAGCAGCAACAGAAAAATTGGTACATAAAAGTCACGTTCTGCAATCGCTCTGGTCAGATGGTATTTGACATGGGGCAGCCGCTCCACAAGAACCAACAAAAACAGCTAAATAGTTTCTCCAGCCGAACAAATGGGAACTTCTAAACCTTCTTCTAGGGAAATCTAGTCTTCATGACTGTAGAAAGACAAATAAAGAAATGTGCGAACGATTCGTTTGAAAACAATCTCATCTTCTTGAACTCGAGAGCTCAATGCAGCACTCCATGGGGGTTAGCCATATTAATCGATGCACGGAATAGGAGAAATCGCTATATACGGCGCAGCAAGTAGGAGCCGTTTAACGTGATTCGATGAATATTTTTCAATTAGTCTCAGCCTCAAACCTATGCTACTCAACGCATTTCCTGCCGCCACGCTCACGGCTTTGGGTTTGCAGCTTCTTGAAAACAACTGAATCTTTCTGTCGAATACAGCCACGGGCTTGCTCTGTTCGGAAGATCAAACATCCCCACCCTCGTAGTATACCCTCTAATTTTTGATACGTGGTAGCCTGTCCTGGAATGATATCAAATATGAAAAAAAGAACTAATAGAAATATATGAACTGGATGGAATGGGCTTATTGATTGATGAATATCATGTAGACGACAGCGCTTTGAGTATCTAAACAACTACTCTGAAAGCAGCCGCTCTAGGAGCGGCGTAATACCAGCCCTTTCCCCCTCAAAGACGTTATAGAGAAGATTTTGGAGATCAAATACAACCTAGCTCTTTCAAGACTGAGCACGCTTCACAAATTTCGTAACCAACACCAAGACAAAAAGCACTGGCACATAAAAAAATTAGAAGACTATAAAGAAAACGAATTCATCGAGGAAGTGCCCATGTCAGGACATTATCCTGCTAAAACTATATATTGAATGCCTCATGCAGGAGTGTGGCAAAGGGGAGAATTACTCTTTCAGGAATAGCATTCAGTGCTTCTTCGAAGTTCGTCGGTAAGCTCTACCAACCACCATGTACACTGGTGAAGGTACCGTAAACAAAGTCGAGAACATTCCCACATACAGCCGGTTGTGCAAAATCCTTGGTGCTGCGGACATTGAAGCAGCTTTAATCCGAATGTAAATAGCGTCAAAACATCACGATCTGCTGCGGTTTTTATAGCTAAGAGAGCCGAATCAGATTTCCTTTCTCTAACCAGTATGGCGCACACAATAGATTCGGGCGACTTCCTTTCCGAACAAAATCTTTACCTAGCACTTTGAACATGACAATAGCACTATAACGAACCACATCCGCCAAAGCACTATCCAAAAAGATTTTGGATGACATTCACGTCGACGTCTTCCTAGCAACGGACATAGACAAAGAAGCTCTCGAAAAAAATGAAATTGAAAACTCCAAAAATCCATTTGACCATAGGAATGAATTCAGGGACTTCAGTGGCAACTCCGTCGATGTAGACATTTCCAGTTTTGGAAAGGGCGAATCAGGAAACACAAAACTACTCAGAGTAGCATGAACGACGAACTTCTTCTCAACGGGGCATTCTCCAAAACAACAATAAAGTCTTCGCCGTTGATACATCCCTTTATGGAATGCGGCACGCACTCTACCTCCATTTAGAATCGTAGTGGTTTATTGAGTGCGATGTGGCCTAAAAAATGACTTGCCGTGGCCAGCCGATGTACAAGCCAATGTTTTATCCTCCCAGACGAATATGGTACCAATTTGCCGTAGCGGAGGGTAGAAGGATTGGTTGGTCTGGGCGTTTGTCGACCCGGGATTTGAACCCGGCGCCGCGCGAATGGTAAGTGCCCACTTGTCGCTACACCACCTCCGCCTCCGAAAAAAACAAAAGAACAATATGACTAAAAAACTCGTTAGTGCAGCCATACGATCCTCTTTATCTAGCACTCCCCTTGACATTGAAGGCACAACTGTTCATGGCAGAAGTAGTTAGTAGTCATGACTGAGTAGGACAGTTTGGGGAAAATTACTCACCGGAGAACTCGTTATCACGTGGAATAAACACTGTACCGAAATACACGACACTGAACCGTTTCCATCGCAGTCTCATGCACTATCGGTTCAAGACGGTTTCTGAAGAAGGCTCAACCCTTTGTCTATTCGATGATGCCAGTCAGCTAGCGATACGTACTGCAAGTATGTGACTCATCCTTCTACCAATCAAATAAAGGGGTCGCTGTGCGCGAAAACAAGGCGCGCTTTCGAGGGGAAGACAAATCTCTCTAGGCAAGAACTTCTTGCCATTCTGATATCCGTTCGACTCGCATGGAGCACTCTCCGTTCCTACGAAAACTGTATACGGAACATCAATGTAGTGAGTGCAAAAGCAAAATAGCTCTAGCATGGACACAGACGCCTAGAAGGTTCCCTCTTTCCGTAGCTATCCAGGTCGACAGAATCAAA
Source organism: Cooperia oncophora (assembly GCA_036418165.1). Lineage (NCBI taxonomy): Eukaryota > Metazoa > Nematoda > Chromadorea > Rhabditida > Trichostrongylidae > Cooperia > Cooperia oncophora. The sequence continues at coordinate 275,616 of MU911931.1, read as the reverse complement.
AAGCTCTGCCATCTCATACGTGACTACGGAGGCTCAGTAAAACTCGGCTTCATCTAAAACAACCTTGCTGGTATTGCCACTCGACCTGTTGCCAGGCAATTGATCAAGGCCAGTGACTAGATTTGAGGACCTCAGTGGTTCAACCTGCAACAAGCTCACTGGCCTATGGACTCATAATGGGAGCAGGCTCCAACTCCGCGAGACAAAGTCCAAGAAAAAATTAGCAGCATGCCGCTCTGCACACCTGCGGTAAAAGTATCACAACTAACAGCCAGAAGCGTAATCGACCTACCTTACTTCCGAAAATACTTGCGAGTATTAAGCACACTGGCATGCGCAATGGAAGCGTTGTCACTTCGGATCGCAAGGGTCCCAACCGAAACAATAGAAAATCGCGCCATCCTTGCTGCGACTGTTCTCCATAGACAATGAACTTACGGCCGCGTATGTGAAGACCGTGGAACACATGCTTGTATACAGTCGTCATCCGGACAGTTGATTATTCGGTCAAAGGGTCAGCGCGGCTGCGGTGCGTCACGACCACGGCGATCAGCTGTTTCTAGCCTGGTTTAGCAATTTTCTCCTTAATTTTCACTGTATTTTCTAGTTTTTAAAGGTGTGTTGTTTTTTGTCTTTAGTGGTATTTAATACGTGGACTCTTTTTTTGTTCCCTTAATGAAGTGTTTTTGCGATTTTTTTAGGTATTTGTCTAATTGTGTGTTTGATTGTTTGATTGTTCGCAAAAATTGGAGAAATCTCAATCATAGTTTACCTTGTAAAGGCAAAGAACAACTAAGCTGAAGAAAGCAGCCAAAAACAGTGAAAAGTAGGAAGAAAATGACTAAACCAGGCCGGGAAAAGCTGATCGCCGCCAACAGATTCTACGTACGCAGTCGCTGCTGCAGCCGCGCCTGCGACCTTTCGAAGACCGCCTAATGAATTGCTTAGATGATGACTGTATGAACTGCACGAAATAGTGGCATAAACGAGCTATGCGCATGATACCTGGAGAAGAACCTGTTCTACGAGGAAAATCTGCTAATTAGAGCCGAATCACGGCTAACTGACGCAGCATTACCGCCTGACACGAAAGAACCTATTTCCATCTTTAATGACTCTGAGCTCATCCGTTTCACTGCAAGAAAATTACACGGAACTAACATGCACTGCGACTAACAGCACACTTTCTTACTCCCAGAATACGATTTTGGGTGCCTAACAAGGGAGGTGTTTCAGGTCATGGCGCGCTTTTTGGAAATGGTTTGTTGCTTGTTGTAGGGGTCCATACAAGGGTCACAAAAATGGGTTTTATTTTGCTATGCGTTTCTGGGTACGTCAAAAACTGAGTGAAAAGAGTTTGACAAGAACGGGCGGCTTTTACAACCTTAATGGGCTCCTTTCTGCTTGTTACTTTGAGCATGCATAGTTTATGAGGTGGTCACTAATTAGGCCTCAAAACAGATTTGTTTTGAGTCAAAATGTAAGTATCATGTGGTAACACACTTAGCATGCATCGACGCAAGAGTGATGTTTTTGTCAGCGAACCCTTCACGACCACTGCCAGCGGATCGGATGGCGCAGTGGATAACACGACGGGTTCTGGATGGCACGGCAAGGGAGGGGACTTTGTGATCGGATCCTCCTTGCGGAAATTGTTTTGTATTATTCAGCTTTCCATTCATTCGCGTGCTTGTGTGTCTAGCAGCGGAAATAATTGTATATGCCATTTGAAGGCATATACTTGTGGGCACAGTGTGGCCTGAAGGCGTGCTTGTGCTGCCCCTCGTAGCTCATGTCAGAAGGGTTATTGCAATGAAATACCTTCACTTCTAAGTTCAGCGGGTTAGCTTACCCCTGGGGACTAATTTCTAGCCAAATCTGAAGTTTCGACCTAACTTGGAAGATGTAGGCCATTCTATGGAAAATTAGCAGCAGGCTGGGGCCATCCACCATGGATGACTGGTCTTGCTATGGAATTTTCTATCGGTAATCAGCAAAATGATGCAGGCGGCACGAACAAGTGAGCCAGATATTGTTCTTTGCGAAAAGACATGACTGAAGGGTTATTTCAGTGCAAAGACCGGTCATCACAAGTATGATAGTCGGAGTACAGGCTATCATCCAGGCGTGACCATCTCTACCCCGTTTTTTCGGAGTTGAGTCAGAACCTCGGATTCCCCCCCCCCTGAACACGAATATGATATCTATTTCGCACGGAGAGAGCTGTGAGTCGCGCTACAGGTGCAAATTCACTGCGCCAGCTCACCCGCAAGAAGAAAAACAGTGAAGGAAAACCTACATAACTCCGCTCAGTGAATCGTTCCGCAAATTTTGAAGGTAGTCCTGGTGGCCTTCCCTGGATGACACCTTACAAACCAGCACAGTTGTGTGGAGCCTTGTTTCCGGAAATGTTCACGTCTCGTTGCGTTGATACAGATGCAAAGCTGTTGCCGCAATGAGGATCCGAACCGAGTACCGCACTGTCGCGAATGAATGGAAAACTGAAAAATGCAAAGCAATTTCTGTAAGGAGGATTCGATCCACAAAGTCCCCTGTCGTGCCATCCAGAACCCGTCGTGTTATCCACTGCGCCATTCGGTCCGTTGGCAGTGGTCGTGAAGGGTTTGCTGACAAACATCACTCTTGCGTCGATGCATGCCAAGGGTGTTACCACATGATACTTACATTTTGACTTTATCGAATCTATTCTGAGGCCTAATTAGTGACCACCTCATGAACTATGCATGCTCGAAGTTCCGTGCAGAACGGAGCCCATTAACATTGTTAAAACCGCCCATTCCTGTCAAATTCTTTTCACTCAGTTTTTGACGTACCCAGAAACGCATAGCAAAATGAAACCCATTTTTGTGACCCTTGTATGGGCCCCTACAACAAGCAACAAACCATTTCCAAAAAGCGCGCCATGACCTGAAACGCCTCCCTTGTTAGACATCATCAAAAATCCGCAAAGTCCTCAGTCAGCGCAAAGTGTGTAAAAAAAAGAGTGCTGATTGTTTCGCTCCGACCGAGACCGTGTAGGTAAATCTGAACCATTCGAACATGTTGCCTGCGACTACACAGGACCGCCATTTATGGGCACATTCTAAATAGTTATACCCTGTGAGTCGGTGCTGTTCAACTTTGTCGATTGTCACATAACAGTAAACAAAATTGTTGCTAAACGTTGACCTTTACAGGTCGCTCAGTACTCTGATCACGAAGGTCTCACTTAGTTCTAGCTGTGGTGCAAGAGTGCAGGTGCTCTTCTCTTGGTAGGGAAGGAGATAGCTTTGTTGAACGATTGACCGGTAGGAATCAGGGGCAGTCCAGAATAGTTGCTCACGTGTCCATCGGCTACCCAGACCCATGCCATGCATGAAAAGAGCTTGGTTGCACTAAACTGATGGTACGGTTGTACGGGATCTGTAGCGTCATCGCTACGTCATCGCTGTTACGAAAATGTGAAAATTCGCCCACAGTGCCGACCAAATGATCGCCTACAACCCAGAAAAGCCATAAAATTTTTCACCCCAAAACTTTTATCTGAGGGTAACCGGTGTTCCTGATCACGATCTGACACTTATTTCTGACATCATTGCCATCTGGCGCCAGCATAGCGCCGAACAGCTGGGTCTATGACTACTAGTAAATTCGAAAGGAACAGCAGTTTTGTTTCATAAACAAAGGATTATTAGGTTTTTCGTGAACGTTTTTGGTAGGACAAAGTATTCAGACAAACATGGGCCCAGAAAATAAAAAAATTTCAGGAAGGCACCCTGATTCCCTTATTACGCCTTCAGCCGTCTATCCTTTCCAGAGCCTTACCAGAACCTTGACGTGGCAGCTGCGTGCTGTAGCGCGATATTTTTCACCATTCCTCCCCGACAACTTCATTCGGACGACTCTGTTTTTGTAGTCTCTCCCACGGTATTTGATATGCGGTTGCACTGTACGGATCCACATGCTGGCCCATCACAAGAAGCGCAGAAGGTCAATGAGCGCTATGGAGATGCGGGTGGTGCGATTTACAATGGGCATTACACGCCTTTATCGCATTTGTAACGATGTCATCTGCCGGCAGATGAGCGAAGAAATTAATTGCGGAGAAGATGCGAGAACGACGGCTTCAGTGTGGCCATGCCGTCGCTGCCACGGCGTATCATTTTAATGTGGATGACCATCTGCTTAGAAGAAGATCTAAACAACCTTGGCAGGATACAATCAACGTGAACATGAAAACCGTCGACGACCTGCACAAAGAGGATGCACTAGACCAGCAAAGTTGCGATCATCGATCCGGAAAACGGACCCCCACCATCGGGACAACGTGAGAACGTTATAGAAACGAAGAAGAAGAAGAAGATTCTGTCCCACATCATCTACCTTTCAGTCTTTTCTCTTTTTTTTGGGGGGGGGGGTGGAAAGGGGGGGGGTGGACCAGTGAGAGCCGCTTTCCGGGGGGGGGGGGGGAGAGTCGTATTTTAGCAGAAATTTAACACAACGCGATGGCGTGCCCTGGTTATAGGCCCAGAATGTTGGCCGACCTCCAAAGCTGATCAAAAGAAGCTTGCTGTAGCGTAACGACTAATGCAGAGTTTGTAAAGTGTCACTTCAAGATCACATTCTGAACGAAAGAGTTCAAGTCAAGGAGATGAAATGATTGATGTGGTCCAGGAATTATAGAAAACGAGGAGCAGATTATGTTGCGCGATTGAAGAATTATTGATGGACCTCTCTGCATACGAATTGAATCAGACACGACTTCAAAAAAAGGGCGAAAGTAAGATGGGACGATCCTTTAGTGAAAATGTTCGGCCAGCGATAGAAAGACGAGCACAGGATATGAGCGAATGGTTCAAAGTCGAAGTGGCCCTGTTAGCCGATTCACTGTACACGATTTCTATGTACGCTAAACCTTCGTCGGTTTTACAATGTTTTCAATGTTCATATTATCAAGGTGACTGAATAAGTTCGGGAGGGATAGCTCGCAGAGCATATTAGGATGGAAGAATGTCGAGTACAACTACACTCCGCATTCAATGGATATGTCCGGTTGCCTGAAAAAAAGTATGCATATTCATTCAGGAATGTGACCAGAAGTTGAAGGGTCATATGATATGGAAGAGAGAGCAATTCAGCCATAAAAATGCAATCTATCGTTCAAACATCGACAGTCACAAAAAATAAAAGAAAATATGCAACGATGTCACTATGGATATGGTGTAGCGGGAAATCCGATGCAGAGTCGTTCCAGAAAACTCAATGATTCCACTGAACATGCCGTAACAGTCTTCAACTCCTTCCTACTCTTGAGAGGAATCGTGTTGCGACTCCGGAGCTGAAATCATATATTAGGATAGCCCATATTTTCTGGTACACCATGGACGTTGAGTTCGCTGATTTTATTTAGTTTAGCTGTGATCTCAATAGTATAGGTTATCAATCTATGCTAAGTACTTCGTATTTTACCGTTGTCGTCCCTTTGGATAGCTACTGTTGGCGGCGTTCTACTGTTGCTTTTGCTCACACTCCGACTTATCACCGTATGCGGGTAAGATCTGAAATCTGTAACGTTCTTTCCATTTCCTACCATGGATCTGACTGCTTCGACTATGTGGCAACAAGGGACTAGAAGAAGGTTTTTACGGCCACTGCTCGCGCACGCGACAACTCCTCAGGCTGAGGGAAGTCAGTTTTAACGTCTCGGCCGCAGTGAAAGGAGATCGTGTTATTTCAAGTGCGAGATACATGAGAACTGTCTTCCTACGGTTTTTCTGTTAGATGTACTGCGAACTGTTGGTTCCAGTGACAGCTAAGCAACGTTTGAATGAAAATCCTCTTCCAGGACAACAATGCGCGCTCACAGACAGAGTACAGCATCGTCACGTTATCAAAGGGGTGCCACTCAGGAGGGGTGAGGGTAAAGGCGGGGTCAGTGAGCACCGAACACCGCACGAGTGCCATCGCTAAGTTTTGTGAAGCAGAATTAGAGCTATAGGGAATCCGGGTGTTTCGAAGATCACGAAATGGTAAAGTAGTTAATAATAGTGGTAGTACCACAAGAATGCCGAGTTATGGGCAAAAGCTCTAGACGGAACCCGCGTGAGGAGCGGTTCTACTCCCACCTAGGGTTCGACTTTTGCCCATAACTCAGCACTCTTGTGATAACTTTCGAGTCGCGACTGCGGCGTAAAACAGCGGTGATCATAATGTAAAACTTCAAAAGCAAAGCCTTCGGCGTCGGGTTCATCGCCGATATCTACTGATGGGCTACGGCATGAAAGCCGTTGAGCTGAGATGGCAAGAGCGGCCCTGGTGGCGTACAGCATAGCGCACTCGCCCGGAAAGCGTGATGTGCGGGTTCGACTCCCACCTAGGGTTACTTTTGCCTATGACTCAGCAGAAATAATTTTTGCCCACAACAATGTGGTAACTCGAAGCGCGAACTGCGGTGTTAATTTTGTGTTAACAGTGTCAATAGTTGGCATAAATTTTAAGTGAGAATGACTAAATAATACAACGCAAACAGGGTTGTTCGTATCGACCTTCTCGAATCCCATGAAAACATCTGCTCGCTTGGACATTACAAGTCACCTTGAAGTCGGTAGATAAGTCCGTTATAGAAAAGTCCGCCCGACATCGCAGCCGCCGCGGGCGCGAACTCTAAATGGGACTCTTCCCGAATGTTATTTCCAGAAAGCTTGGTTTGGGAATTACAGCTCTAGAATATGTGAGCAGAAAAAAAGAAACAGTAAAGGTTGGATGATTCACAACGATTTCGTAAAAACGTCCAAGCTGCGCAACCGTAAAAACGTCCAAGCTGAGCAACCTCGAGGACAGTGACAAGAGCGAAAGCCAGTTTTAAGTAATCTCAATATTGATTTCCTTTTTAGCAGACGAAACTGGCGAAAAAACTATTGAATAAACGTGGGACACAGCATGAAGTTGAGTTCATGCTTTGTGATACATTAGGCAAGAGGAATCATAGAACAGAACTGTTGTACTGCACTTCAAATCACTTGTCGTAACTGACCACAAAGTCTTTCTAAAACACTACTTTAGAGTCCTCCCCCTACAATTTCCCCTTTGATTCTGAACGAGCTTCTCGAAAGAATAGTTTCCTTACTGTTGTTTGCTCTCAACTTCTATTATCTAAACTCTCATCATTTCCTCGTTCACCCACCCCCTACCGTTCTGAAAATAATAACTGTTGCAACATACAATGTACCATTTAATAGTTGCGCGGACTTGTTCAGTAGCAAGCTTGTCTACTAAATTTTAGCGTACATCTTACCAGCAGCTCTGCGTGGGAGCGTAATGCACGGCGCACAGACGCAATCAGTTGATGATTACCAAACTATTCCTCCGCTCATTTTAACGAAAAATATGTATTCTGAAAGCATTTCAAGGTTCCCGACTGAGCATGCTTACAAAGGAGTCGATCTTTCGGTGGCTCATAAAGCCGCCCATCAAAAACCCAACTAAAATATCTTCTGAACTAGCGGATCTCCAGAGGAATTTTTGCGTTTTTTGGAAAGAGTGATGTGCGATTGACAGCAGTTAGTGTCTTCCAAAGTAGAAAAACTCGCGTGCGATTTGCCTCTGACCATCTAGAACCCATGCTAATAATATTAGGTTGTTGCATAACTTCTTATACACGTGTTTGATCCCTCCTATTTCGTTCGCATGGATGTTGGTATTACGTCATCATGTGTGCATGACGTGTACATTATACTCTTTCATTACACTAGCTACCACTCACCGAGCTTGCATTTGCAGTACTCAATGTCGCACAATTTGCACTGCGACAAAACGACCTGCACCACTGTTTGGCTTTGCTCTACGATTTCGGCTGGAATGCAAAGGAAGCCCATACGAAGCTGGTGGATATATACGGTGAGGACGTCATCTCTTACATGACATGCAAGAATTGGTTCGCCAAATTCAAGAAAGGAGACTTTTCTCTCAAAGATGCTCCGAGGTCGGATGGGCCGATGGAGTTGGATTTGGAAGTACTACGTTCCACCGTGGAGGAGGACCCGTACCTCACCACCAGAGAAATGGCGACCATGCTTAGCTATGATCATTCGACGGTTGCACGTGGACTAGAAAAGCTCGGCAAGGTACCAAAGCTTGGTCGATGGGTCCCACATGAACTGTCCGCTTATGACCTCTCGAGGAGGGTGACCACCTGCACTTCTCTCCTCACTTTCCAAAAGAGGCTTCATTTTCTCAAATGATCACTGGAGATGAGAAGTGGGTCCTCTACGATAACGAAGCGGCAGTGGGTCGACAAAGGAGAACAGCCAGAAGCCACCCCAAGGGCCGACCTTCACCCCAAAAAGGTTCTCCTGTCCTGTTGGTGGTCCAGAAGAGCCATGGAGTGCGGGAGAAGGGATAGACGATTACGCTTCCACATACGTGACCCAGCTGCGGAAATTGAAAGATCACGTCGATCGCACTCGTGGATCGATTGCGGAAATCTACTTCCACCATGAGAACGCCTGACCTCACACCGCAAAGGCTACCCAGGCCGAGCTGGAGAAGTACGTATGGCTGATGGTCGCCCACCCTCCCTACAGCCCTGACCTCGCTCCTTCTGACTACTGGCTGTTCAGCCACCTGCAGCGCTATCTGGACGGAAAAAAGTTTGAAACAAAGGATCAGGTCAGGAAGGCGCTCGACGACTTCTTCAAGTCCCAGCCTCCGTCAATCTGGAGGGATGGAATCCACAAGCTGCCTGAGCGCTGGTCGAGCAGTGAATGGTTATGGTGCATACCTCTAATCTCCAGGCTGGTTCGTTTTTGAGATATTTACAAAAAAAGTCGTGTATAAGAACTTATGCAACAACCTAATACTTCTCAAAGAGGAAAGGTATCAGATCAGGAGTGTCGAAAAAACGCAGCAGTAGGGGCATCGCTCTTACAGGCCGCCTTCGTTTCCCCAAAAACTCTACACTTGACTTTGCCATTTCACACATCACGATGCTGCATCCTGCCCACAGATCGCAAAGACTGCTCGTGTGAATCTGCGCATCCTCATTTGGGCGGTTCCTCCCATCCACCATACAGCCCTGACACTGCCCAACCGACTAGCTCTTTCGGTTTTTGACTCTTCGGTTTTTAGTTATCACCTGAAAGCGCGCCACTTGGTTTATAGAGATGACCTCTGAATGAACGTTTAGTCGTTTTTCGAAAGCGACCGCAGCCTTCCACAAAAAGGGAATCTACGAACTGAGCCTGGGTGTTAGCAGGTCGTTGTAGTGAATATCGATGCAATATACGTGATTGGAAACCAAATGCAAAAAAGAAATATTGAAAACTGTGTCAGAAGTCATTGGCTGACCCGATATCGCAAAATCTTCCAACTAGGGATGGCAGCCAGGCCAAAGTAGCCATTTATAATGAGACATAGCTCACGGATCATGGTTAAACGCTAATCTCAAATCTGTCTTTGAAATTTGCAGAGCAATTCTCTAAAAGGAGCTATGGGGCTTTTTCGTCCGCGTCTACCAAGCAACAGGTCATGGGATCAGTTTCCTGTTAGGCTTAAAGTTTGCTTGAAGAACATGGCAAAAGTGGTTGTAGCATCACTTCTACATCAGTGCTCACCTAAATTTGCTTGTATGCAGTTACTGCGCTTGGGCGCCCTGTGATCTAAAAAATTATTCGAGTGCACAGGTGCTCGTGGCGCATGATACAGACGTTTTCGCGTTGAGCGAGTGTCACGTTCGTGTTTATCAGGCGAGTCTCCTCTAGCTACACCCTTCTAGCCGAATCTGGCATTTTGACCTGACTTCGAAGAGCGAAACATCCGTGAGGTGCCTTTCCGGTCATGTTTACATATATTCAACTACCGATACATTCTACTGTATAGAGCCTCAAGTTGCCTTTCTGACGCATTCCTTCTGCTACTACTCTAACCTTCCTGATATCTGGAAGCAAAAACTTTCAGAGACAAGCAATCGATAACAAACTGACCCTAAAATTACTGGTGACGATCATTTCACAACTGCTGCCTCACTTTTTCATAGTTTGGTCAAGATCTTAAATTGAGCTAGAAAAGTCCCAGAAGTAGTTTTGCTTCCTGCACACGAATTTGGCACCCGTTTGGCTCGAAAAGACTTGTGGCGTGCGCTGCAGGCACCTGTAAGCAAATGATTCCTCGTAGGACGCAGACGCCCAATCAGACTACCTGTCACCGAACGGATTCGTGAAGTGCGATCATATCAACGCTTGAAAGTGTTTTCTAGGCTAAAAAAGGCATTCTCTACAAGATGAGAAAGCTGTCTCTCACAAAACTTGAACCTTCATTTCACGCCTGAAGAAACACCCTTACCGCGTGCCCCTGTTATTGGATGCGCTTCGCGGTAATCCAAGCAAACTAACTGGGAACTGCGCCTGACTTCGTTTCCCTTCGCCGAACATTCATAACCCCGTTCAGAGGATCCGTTTGAAGTGATTTTGGGATCAGCGTTCAAAAGCACGTCTGGTTTCTATTTCTCATTGCGAATGGTCATTTCGATCTGGCGACCATCCCTAGTAAGCAAAAACATACAGTTGTTATCCCTGCAAACGAGAGGGCATAAGAAGGAGTGTAGATTGGAGCGCAGCCATGGTAGCCTTTCCCATCACATGCTGTTGGTCAGGATGGCAACATTGAGAGAGAAAATGCTGGCTGCGCTCAAATCTACGCCCGCTGCGCTCCAAACCACGTCCGCGGGGGCAACCACTGCAACAAAACACAACCAATTACAGGCACAACCAACCTATGGGAGGCTTTCTCCTCGCTTTTTGTTCACAGCCTTCACTGGCCAAAAGTGCACCAAAATCGCACGATGGAAACGATTTTGCCCACGAATCAGAAGAAGTGCTTGCGAGAATCTTAAACGACTCATATACTCGATGTTGTCGCTTTGTTATCGTTGACATTGTGTTGTCGCTGTTACAATGTTCATGTGTTATAGAAGAGGTGATTTCTGTTCTTTTGCCAGGTCACTGCATTCTGATTGGTCAGGCGGCATTCGAATTTGTTCGCTGCGGATAATGAAGTGTGTAAAGGGAGTGAGTTCGGCGCGGCAGCTGTCCGTTCGTTTTTTTTCTTTCTGCAAGCGACAAGACTGGATCATATCGTTCGTCTCAGTCGTTTATACCAATTGTTGTAGCCTACTCTCTTTGGAAAGTGGTGGAGAAGGAGACGGTGGTTCACCAGACCCATCCTTACCGGCGCGTTCCATCATATCCAGGCCGTACATAACGACTGTGAAAAAATGACGAAACTGTGGCTAAAGAAGATATATGTATTGACTCGAAGAATCGACGAATTGGGGGAACAGCACAATCTGCGATAAAAAGAAGGTATAGGTATCGATGCGACGAAATGACGAATCTGCGGAATCGGGAGAAATGCCGAATACGCAGAAATGTCAAAATTCTGCAAGATCGTCACTTGAAGAAATGACGAGTCAATGGAATCAACGATAAACGATAAGAGGGAAATGGCCGCTCCCCTCAACTCCTGGGTTTCTCTCAGGAGGTGAGCGGAGCGACCAATTCCCTCCTATCGTTTATCGTCGATTCCGCTGACTCGTCATTTCTTCAAGTCGTTATATACACTTTATTCTGTCCGCGGGCTTGTCATTTCTCCAGAGCCTTATATATTTTCACTTTAAATTCACCACTTTTCAAACCAAATCCACCTCTTTTCAAATCGAATTCACCACTATTTTTAGAGCGGGCTATTCACCAACCAGATCACGCCAGACACCACCGCGAGCCCCGCCCCGACGGCCACGCCTAGCTGTCAGCGCGGACATAGATTTCCAGCACATCGACACATGGCCGACCGCCCATTCTTTAAAGGGTTTGTTGCGAACTTCTGAATTACACAAGTGTTTCAACTTTTTAATTTCACATCCACTCTTTCCATAATAAAGATACTCGTACCCGCGCATTTATGCAGTGGCAATTTACGCTACGCCCCCTTAGCCACGCCCATTTGCTTTTTGCGGAATTTAAATTTTTTTCAAAATCTTTGCATTTTTGGACTGCAACGTGAGGCCCCGCCCACTGTGAGAGGCTCCATCAGCTTCGGAGGAACCCCGCTCACTTTTCGAAAATGGTGCAAATCGGCGGCGGCAGGAGTCTCGGCTTACATGGCTAGGGTATTGCTGGTCATTCTGAACAAACTTTGCCCAATTTATTTGTTCCGAGTGGCGGATGAGACCCTGGCATGCAAGCCAAGACGCTATACTGCCGATCTGCACCATTTTCGAAAGGTGGGCGGGGCTCCATGGAGCAGTCCAAAAATGTAGAAATTTCGAAAAAAAAACATCAAAATTCTGTAAAAAGCAAGTGGGAGTGGCTAATGGGGCGAAGCCTAAATTGCCAATGCATGGATGTGCGGGTAGGAGTATCTCCGTTGTGCAAGGAGTGGATATGAAATTCAAAAGTTGAAAAAGTTGTGGAATTCGAAATTCGCAACAAACCCCTAAGGATGGCGAAGTCGGCCATGTGTCGATGTGTTGAAAATCTATGTCTGCGCTGAGGCAAAGCTGGGTGAACGATTTTCACAACTCCTGTTAAAGGATCATTTTGCGGATTTCAAAAGTGTATTTGAGATTAGCATCAAAAAACGCCTCCGATGGCATAAGTACCACCATGAGGCTACTTCGATCTGGGCTCCATCCCTAGTCAGTTCACTGTGGACGTGATCACTTTGTGCGAGAAACGACGACGTAGATTTTCAATGCACCATACCTTTAACCGTGCACTTTGCCACATCAAAAGTAGAAGCCCGTAGCGAAGTTGTGCCGCGCGACAAAAGCGGCTGTGTCGTGCAGAGGTGGGGAGGAGGGGGGAGGGGGTGTCGGCGTTCTCTTAGTTTAGGACTGTGCAGAAACCAACATCTACACTGTTCCCACCCAATAGTGTAGTCGGGTATTCCAATCAACACATTAGGTTATCCCGGAAGTTCGTGACATTTTTTCAGATCTAACGCCACTTTTCTTTAGTAACTGTTCGACGACCTGCGTGAAAGATCGCAGCCCCTCAGCCTTGAGGGTTGGACCGTGAAAGGTCAAAGGCTAAGAGAAGCATACTCTGAGTTGCATACGCGTTCAAGAACAAAAGCGTTTCCAGACCGTCGTCGGAAAGCAACGCTACAAACTTTATACGGGCGCAGGTAAAAGACAAGAGGGCTGCCAACCCAAATGTGCTGCTGCGAAATATTGGACTAAAACCTTTGAGAGGAAAGAAGTTCGGTAGTGTGTGTGTATGTGTGTGTGTGTGGTGTGTGGTGTGTGTGTGTGTGTGTGTGTCGTGTGTGTGTGTGTGTGTGTGTGTGTGGTGTGTGTGTGTGTGGTGTGTGTGTGTGTGTGTGTGTGTGTGTGTGTGTGTGTGTGTGTGTGTGTGTGTGTGGTGTGTGTGTGTGTTGTGTGTGTGTGTGTGTTGTGTGTGTGTGTGTGTGTGTGTGTGTGTGTGTGTGTGTGTGTGTTGTGTGTGTGTGTGTGTGTGTGTGTGTGTGTGTGTGTGGTGGTGTGTGTGTGTGTGTGTGTGGTGTGTGTGTGTGTGTGTGTGTGTTGGTGTGGTGTGTGTGTGTAGTGTGTGTGTGTGTGTGGGGGGGGGGGGGGAGATGTGTGTCCCGACACCACATGAAAAACCCACACCTCGGTGTAAGTCGGGGCGGAAAAAGGACAACGGACACATTAAACTCCACGTTGCCTCCCACAACGCTAGAACTCGACAGATGCACTCTTGGATATATACATCTTCAACAGCTGGCGAAGATCGAAGCTGAAGTTGTTGGAGTTTGACAACAACAGCAAACGATGTTTCTGCAAAGTGGTGGAGTGGAGGAGAAACTCTGTTCGGGAGAAGTGCCGATAACACGTCAAGAACAGGGGGAGTCGCTTTCATTATCAAGGCGATGTGGGGTGTGATATAATATCCTTCGACTCTCTCTCTCTCTCCACACACAAATCACTCTTTTGAAGCTCAAGATGTGAAAACTAGGGAGACGAACGCTCAGAATTGTCAAGTATATGCACCTACTTTCACAACCGAGCAAAAGATACTGAGCGTTTCCATTAAGAGCTGGGAACGGCCCTCCACATCAGATCGCCTTACACCATTGTTCAAGAAGACTTTAACGCCATCCTTGGCCCAAGAGAAAATGACAGAAATCTAATTCGGAAGATACGGTATAGGTGTGAGAAATGACAGAGGAAGACGTCTGAGTGAGTTCTCGGAGCAGCATCACTTCTCAATTCGTCCTGGAAAAGAATGCAAAACGTTTGTGGACGTGGGAAAGCCCCGATACCAGAAGTAAGAATCAGATCGACTATGTGTTGGCAGATACACCAAGACTGTTTATCAACGTTTCATTCATAGGTGAAAACGTGATGATCACTGGCTTCGTTCACGGACTCATACGTTCGACGATTCGAATTGCTATGAAGAAAGAAAATCGAGTCTTACTTTCACAAAGTACGCTTTCGCGAGGGGCTTTTAATGCTAATTTAGTTGCCTCCCAATACAATCATCGATCGATACCGACTACAATGAGCTCTTTACAGAACTGACCGTTGCTGTTAACAATTCTAGTACAGCAGCTGAACCAGCAAGTCATCAGCGAATGTCGGCGGAAGCAATTCAAATGATGGAGAGGAGGTCACGTACGAAATGTGAAGGCAAAGAGCAAAATGATGAGTAGAACATGCTTTGCAGAGCGATAAGGAAAAAGATTAAAGAAGACTATGAGGGATGTAGGGAAGAAACTCTGTGAAGCAGCAGAAAAGCGAGTAAGCTCGAAAAATGGAGAGGGATATACGACTCAGACAACATTTACCATTGGCTCTGAAGGATGACGCTGTTGAGGACAGCAAATCGTCAAAAGATGAACGAAATTCGCGAGAAGTTTTATAACGATTTGTATTCGCCTAAATTAGCCGTCGAAAGGACCCAATCATTTGCTGTAAGAAAACCGATATCAGAGATCATATGGGAAGAAGTAGAACTTGCAGCACGGCAAATGAAGACGGGAAAGAGCCCCGGTAAGACGAAAGACCATATTTGCCCCGAACACCCGGAAAAGGAGGGATCTCTGTGTTCAAAGCTCTGGCAGAACGCTTCGGCAGATACTGCAAGGAAATTACCTTTCCCGTAGCCTGGTAATATCGAAAACAATACTGCTGATGGAAAAAGGAGACCCCGAGAGCCTGAACAATTACAGGAACATTACTCTGCTTCTCGAATATATAAGACCTTCACATGAATAATCCTTCACCGCCTTGCCAAAGACCTAGACATAGTTATGAGCAGAGAATAAGCGGGCTTCCTTGAAGAAGCTCACCACTTGATTATTTGCACTGTACGGCAGCTTGCTGAAAAGTGTAAGGAAACCCAAGTACCCTTGAATCTGGCTTTCGTTGATTCTGAGAAAGCATTCGATTCAAATGAAGCACATGTGATACAAATGCTATATTCAACGCATTATGCAGATATGACACCAATCCGAATTATACAGATCTGCTGAGTGAGCTCAACAGAAACTGGGCTATGCAGATATTGTTTGGCTGGTACATGGTAAGGAAACTATAGGGTAAGATGGATGCACCTCGCCCTCCTAATGATTGCCTGTGGGGTGACCTCATCAAGTTGCATACGGGGACTGCTAACCTCGGCAATTCCAACGCTATGTCAGGCTGAACAATTATCAGGTTGTCGCATAAGTTCTTATACACGACTTTTTTCGTAAATATCTCAATAGCGAAAAAACCTGAAGATTAGAGGTATGCATCATCACCATCCACTAATCGACGCCAGCGCTCAGGCAGCTTGTCGATTCCTCCTTCCAGAACGACGGGAGCTGGGACTTGAAGAAGTCGTCGAGTGCCTTTCTGACCCGATCCTTTGTTTCGAACTTTTCCCGTCCAGAGAGCGCTGCAGGCGGCTGAACAGCCAGTAGTCAGAAGGAGCAAGGTCAGGGCTGTAGGGAGGGTGGGCGACCACCAGCCATCCGTACTTCTCCAGCTCGGCCTGGGTCGCCTTTTCAGTGTGAGGTCGGGCGTTGTCATGGTGGAAGTAGATTTCCGCATTCCTTCCACGAGTAAGGTCGACGTGATCTTTCAATTGCCGCAGCTGGGTCACGTATGTGGAAGCGTCAATACGATCAGTCGCCTTCTGAAGCAGCTCCCAGAACTCCATGCCTCTCTTGGACCACCAACAGAACAGGGGAACCATTTTGGTGTGAAGGTCGGCCTTTGAGGTGGCTTCTGGCTGTTCTCCTTTGTCGACCACTCCTGTTCGCTCACAGGGTTATCGTAGAGAACCCACTTCTCATCTCCAGTGATCATCGAGCTGAGAACGCGAAGCTTTCTTTGTGAATCGTTAAGCAAAACCAGGCAGTGGCGCAGGTACATTCTGTCACAGTGGTAATTGTGCGACATTGTGTATTGCAAATGCAAGCTCGGTGTCTGATAGCTAGTGTAATGAAAGAGTATAATGTACACGTCACGCACACGTGATGACGTAATACCAAAATCCATGCGAACGAAATAGGAGAGGATTAAACACGTGTATGAGAACTTATGCGACAACCTAATAAATAAGCTTTTTGAATTAGCAGCCCATCACGATTTTGCTACTTCCTGTGGCACGGAGTGACCTAAGGAAGTCATGAAGCTGCCGCGAGAAGTTGGTAGTACTAGAATGCGGGAAAGGCAACCAAATGTTGAGGTCAAAGAGCAGCAGCGGTAGAAGCAGTGTTAGCATCTATTTTGGCTACGATTTACTTGGTGTCTGGAAGGACCTCCGAAAACAGAGTTCCGGCGAGTGGGAGGCGAGCAGGATCCCCAGCTCACTTTAAAGCTGTGTTTCATCATTGAAACATTTATCCCGCTCACCTGGCGCTCTCCTGGCAAAAGAAAACTTCTCGAAACAATCACGATGGACCTTCTGCTAATCCGCGCTTGTAGAAGTACGAAGCAAAAAAGGGAGTATTGGGAGGAATCTTCTCATTAAGTAACGATATGATCTCTTTTCTCTTATAACATCACCCTCACTGTTCTGATCGGAGGGAGCTAGTAGCGAAACAGCCACAACCGGTAGATATTCAAAATGAACGGTTGGCATGAGGCAATGGATGGGAACTTCTATTGAGCTTGACCAGTGCAAAATGAAATTATACCATGTGTTTTAGAATTTGTAGGGAAACACTTAGAGGCCTTTTTTTACGCGTTGTATGATACGCACATGCTGGTACTTATGACCATTTCCATCAACGCGTTGCTAACAAAGTAACCCTCGTTATGGTTTCTCGTATTTGATCCGGTCCCAGGGACAGTAACAAGTTGATTCGAACAGTGGACATAGTGAAATGAGAACATTAATGGGGTGAGAGAAAGTGATAGCAACGGAGTTTGGAGCTTAGTGCGTTATCGTTGTCGCCTTCCTTCGAGGTGGTAGAGGCTTTACACTACCGAATTATGGTTTTGCGATAGAAAAATTGGTGATGGGTGATAAGTAATTACATCAAGTGATAAGAACTGCTGAGCTCTATTTGCAAGGCTTTTGGGGAGGGGAAGGAGGTTAGTTCAATCAGGCAGTTAACTGAGGTCATGCCACGGGCAAGCGGCAGACGATAGATGACGAGACTCCTCCCATTCTACAGTTACCTTACCGTATATCGGCCCAACAATATTTCCACACACCAGGAAGCGTACTACAGAAATCGACCTTTTCAAGAAACCGTTCCTTATAGGAATCTGCCAAGGGGTCAGCCAAGGCAACAAGGTTATTAGCAATAGCGCTTGAGGCTTTTCCAAAGAGCTTGGTTGGAGTGGTGGCATAGACATCTACGATGAACGCTTAACCCATCTGCTTTTCGCAGATGACTGTTTCATTCTCACGCACGATGCACTCGGACTCCAAAATGAGCTGATCGACTCACATATTGAATCCAAAAATATCGGTCTCGAGATGAATTTATCCAAGACCAAACGGATGCGCCATCAGTTTACTCCTGAAGTAAGAATAAGTATTGAACGTGAAATAATCGAAGAAGTCAATCATTACATCTACTTGGACATCAGCTCAGATGTACGGAAAGCGACGAATGTAGCAGACGGAGAAAAGCAGCCTTTTTTTCCAGAAGAATTTCAACAATGCTCTTAGACCAAAACCTGCCGATACGCTGAATGTGTCACCATACCCTTCAACCGTGACACCCGCACTCACGTAGGCGACCAAGGCGCAGAATGTTGGTCGACTACAGAGGCTGGTGAGGAGAAATTTGCTGTAGCGCAAAGAGCAATGGAGTGCAGAATCTGTAAATTTTCACTACGAGATCACATTTAGAGCGCAGAAGTCCGAAGATGAAGTGGAATGTATGATGTTGTCCGGCAACGAGATAATCCCACTGAACCAGACACGACCCAAAGTAAGGCCGAAAATGTGATGGGCTGACCCGTTACTGGAACTGTTTCGCCAACTGTGGAGAAGACGCGCACAGGATCGGAACCGATGGCTCAAGGTCACTTGCGCGAGAGGCGAAGTTTGCGAGGTGAAGTTGGATCAAGGCAATCAAGGTGATCAAGTGACTTTGAAAATCAGTTTTTCGAGCTACGTAAAGCACGTCATGTAAGCAACCCACAGCCCGCTCACCGACCCTTGTAGCCCTGTTTTCTTTGAAAAAAATGGCGGATGAACATCTGCATATCATCATGTTTTGCTATATGGGTTTCAACTAGGCCACAACAGAGCCGAAGCCATACGAAATACTCGCTCCGAGTTAAGTCTTGATGCTATCACTCATAGTACGGTGTCGAAATGATTCGATCGTTTTCGGTCGGTGACTTGGACCTCGAAGACGAACCTTGGTCACGGAGGCCATCTGTGTTGGATTTGGATCGGCTGAACTTTGGTCACGGAGGCCATATGTGTTGGATTTGGACCGGCTGCGATCACTGGTTGAAACCAGTCTGTACGAGTCAACTAGCTTCTGGCTGGGTGCGTTTACGAAGTGCACCAGCAGGAACTTCTTTCTACTCGATGCTACGGTGACTAGTGAGCTTTCCCGTGTTTAGCGGCAGAGATTGGCCGAAAACTCCGACATTTAGCTCTGTAACTCGACAAGGTGTACCTCCTTCACAATAACGCAAGGCCGCACGTTTGGAAGATAACACAGCTTGATATCTTGAAACGGAGCTGGTAACTTCTACCGCCCCTCACCGTACAGAACTGACTTGGCCCTTCAGACAAAATCTCTTTATATCACGTTACATCCAACAGAGCAGATGTGTAGGATCCTGGTCCATTAGATTATGGTACTTATTGCCTGATTTTGGTCCAGCGTGGGAAGAACCATTCTAAATGGTACTTTGCCGGGCTCGGAAGATTACACATTTTTTTTCTAGAAGCATGCGCTTTGCGCCATGGTAGCAACAGTATGCAAGCAATGTGCCATACTAAGATACCCTTAGGCGTCGAAAGCTGCGATTACAAAAAAAATGTAAGAAATTTATGGCATATTTTGATATAGTCCTACTACAAGCAAAAGGGCAAGCACAGCCATCAGACAAATTACACTGAACAATAGCGGAGAGTGAAAGTGCAACGAAGAAAAAAAAACGCTGAAACCAATTAACACCATCGCCATACCACGACGGTAAAACGGAGCGATGAAGGTTGAGATCAAGTTCCGAAGCGGTGTTCAGCTGTGTGGCAGAGCACTGACGTCCTTATTCCAGTAGTGTCAACAAAGAAAGCGATACATCCTAAAACTAAATCTTCTCGCGGACCACCCCAGCTCGCGCATGGAAGGGACTCTTAGGGTGATCGCTGCCAGCTATATGTACTTTATGGAGAGGCTACAAGAATGTCCTATGACTGTACATCATGGATATCCATCAACAGCCGAAATTCCTGCACTTTCTGAGGGACAGTGACAGTACTTTCTTCCCAACCTAATATGTACATGTGATGCTTTGATACAGTCCGGACTTGTATTATCTGAGAATCTGAATATGACATCCTTTGCGTCTATAACGAACAAAAGGCTTACAAGCACTTTGATCAATGAAAATGAAACAGCAGTATATTTGTCGGGCCAACTATACTGAGTGAGAACTCTCCCAGAAGAGAAGAAGAACAGCCAGAAAAAGTTGTCATTTGCTTGGTGACAGTCGCCTTTCCCTTCGTCGACTGTATGATCAGAGTCCAAAATTCTTTAGGCAGCTTGTTGACTTATCCTTTTTCACGCTATCGGAAATTAGCCGTTACACGTGGTCAGAGCTCATTTCATGCCATATTAAATGTTTGAATACTCGAATCCAATAGTTTCCTTGATAGCTTCCCCAACTAGAAGCGGAGAAGTGAAAAGGCACGCAAAATAAACATTTTAGACGAATCTTCTACGAATTCTAACTCAAGTTCAAATGCCAAAGTTCAGTTCGAACTCAAATGACTCCAGACATTAGCAATGCAGGGAGTGTCAGCGGATGTACGATCCTGCTTTGATTTCAGAAGCTTGGTCCTGAAGTGTTTTCTGGAATCCCTTCAGAACACACAAGCACATCTAGATAACATGAGCGAGAATAAGATGCAATAAAGACGTATGGTATGGTTATGACCCATAAGCAGAACGTATATGCAAAGTATAACCACCCACAGATTCATACTTGTTTCGCCGCAAGCTCCAACAACAGCCGCACCTAATGAAGGACTGCTTTACTTCTTATTGAGAACTGAAGAAAACGAAACCAATGACATTTGATACAGAGCATTTGATTGTCATATTTCTTCGTTTCTTTATATTGAAAACAATGTAGCGTTTCTGAGCATTTCACCAGCATTTGCCAGGGTTTCACTAGCGTACGCAAAAGGGGGCGCTAGCGTACGCTAGTGAAACCCTGGCAAATGCGAACGCTAATGAAACACTGGCCAACGCTAGATCAATATACAGGGGTGCCAAAAAAGAAGTCACTTTGCTTCACTGACTTTCGAAGCGCTATAAGCTACGCTTTATAAATTCCTATCGGACATTTCTACCACCATATTAAAGAGCATGTTAAAAACTATTATGACACTCCGCCACAGCCTTCTGGAGCGCCATCGAGAGATTCTGGCACGCAACCGCGATGTGGTCCCTGAGATCAGCGAGGTAGTCGATTTCTCCGCCACCGTAGACCACCCTATTGAACATTCAGGTCAGGTGACCTACTTGGATATTCCATCTTCTTTAGGTACTCAGCCCCCCTCCATTCCAGGTAGGCGAGAGTTTCTCCAACGCCCTTCGATTCCACGTGGTGGCACCCAATGCTGTAGCAGTACAAAGTTTCCAAGAAGGTACGGGCGACGGCATGTGGGGAAGATATTCTTCTTAAGTTGGTCGATGTAACCGCCAGCGCTCAGCTTCAGCCCGCGGTCCACGAAGAAAATATTGGCCTTTCCATTCCAGGTGCGTCCGGTTCATACCATCAACCCGCGCCTTGGCGACTGCCGTGAAGATGATGTCCTAGACCGTAGCGACGTTGTCGGAGCTGCTCGATGTTGGAGGTCTTCCAGATCGAGAGTACCTTTCCAGGCAACTATCCATGGGTGACCCCATATTAGAATCTTCGCAGCTGTTTGGAATTCATAGACATAAATTCCAAAGGTCTTCTCCAGTCAGGCTGCGTCTGGAGATGACCTCATATTTTGGTGTACATGAAGGTGATGGGCGAGGGCCAGCTCCTGCTTATCGAGGAACATCTTGGGTATCGTCCGCCCCGGTACTCGTATCCACGTCTTCTCTCTGGGCTGCGAAAACTTTGCTGATATGTGACTCGGTCGAAGTGACTTTTTTTAGCCCCCCTCCTGTGTATACTTTCCTAGTCACTGACACTGCAAACGCTAGCGTACGCTGGCGTAACTGATCCAGATGATTTCTCATTGACGAATGGCTGTGTTGTGGTTATTACAGCAGGCTGCCTGACTGCTGATAAAGACAAAGTCGATCTGAGCCCAGACGACGCCATTACATTGATTCAGAAATGGGACTAACATTATCAGCAGGTAGTCACAACGGGGCAAATCATGGGTTTGAGATTTTGGTCTATCTCGTACGAACCTCCCCCCTCTAGAAGGGGCTCAGTGCGACCCTTCTTTTCATGGTTTGCTGAAAAAAAACAATGCGTTTAGGATCCAGCAGATGCCACGAGAATGAATTATTTTCGAGCGCGCGCGAATATGAATACCCGGACCACTTCCTCCGATCATGTTGAGGCACAGTTGACGGGACACCCTCAAGGCACTTTTCAGGACCATACATTTCGCGAAAAAAGTCTGCTGAGGAACCAAGTTTCGGAAAGTTACACTTTTACCCCCACGAAAAACACTAAACTGTACATACACGTGGTCTGATGTCGAGAAAAATGCAGTGTTGGGGATTCGTTGAGGATTTCCAAAACTCGATGCTAGTTTTCCTGCTTCCAACGACGGTAATTTTCCTCAAGGACTGTTGTTTGCAATAACGAGAGCGACTCCGAAAGAAGATTTCCTCTTTTCAGAGATCACTTAACTTCCTTTCGAAGTCCCGGGTTTATGAGATAAATTCGTTAGGAATTTAGTGTTGAAAACTTAGAGGCACGCAAGAAACCCATCTCCTGTGTGCCGTTTCAAGAGGTAGTCGCGTGCCCAAGAATGCATGTAGAACGGGCCTCCTGTGGATCAGAATTCATCTTTGGATGCGCCATGCATTAGGTTCCACGCAAAGGTAGTGGGATGGTGCTTCTTTATGTCTGTCCGCGCAAGCAGATGTGCTCACAGTGTTCAGAGTCTATGGCTCGCCGCACTTGTTCAATTGCACTGTTTTGTCCTCTACGCATATGCGAACTTATGTCAACCTACTAATACCATTACTTAATCATTTTGAATTTTTCGCAGCGTTGTCTCATACATCCGTACTCTCTACACAGCATGTTTCGTTACTCAGGACTTAGCTATACTGGCACATCTGTCCGGTACTAACCATAACTGCCCCTCTAATCATGAGTTTCCCTTTCAATGGCCAAGTACAACCCCACCCTCTCCCCTACTGGGGAATAACTAATGGATAGATGACCATGTGGACAATGTAGAAGAGGCTTTGTTAGGTGCAGAGAGTCAGAAAAGTGGAAGTTAGGATTATAATGCATAGACAGTCACCGACTTAATAGACATAACGGTCCGCTGCGAGTTCTTTAAATGGAGAGAGACCTAGGAGACAACGAATAGGACAACTGAAGGCTGACTATGTACTCGTGAGAAGGCCGTTTAAGGGTATCATGATAGATGCTAGCGGATGGGTGACTGGCTTCTCGGTAAGGAATTCCCTAGGAGACATTGCCATTGACTCTTACACAAAAACAAGGGTGGAAAACGNTTAGAGAATGAGTAGTTAAACCGAGTGCAAAAGAAGTATTGGGGAAGATGTGAGCTGAAAACCAGGAAGAAATAAGATAGCGCAGTTCTGGACCGCACCTTCTGCTTGATTCGTTGAACAAAAATCAATAAGTCGAGCAGAAGGACGCATATAAGCTTTTGCAGAGAGCACGGATGTCATAAACATTCAAAACGCGGGTTGTTCAAAGAAGTGACTGAAATCCATGATTCGAAAAAAAGCATAGCATTGAATTCTGACATTGTTAAATAGCTCTCACTCCGGAATCCCTTCATGCAAATTTGTTAAGTGGTCATGAATAAGGCTTTTTTGAACTCTTCATTGATGTCCCAATTTCAATTCCAAAATTTTCATTTTGTTCTGTGAAGTACCTTTAAGAGACTGCTGTCACAACCGACGCACTCTCCAGTGGCTCAAACAGTTATATTTTGCAGCATTTTCTCTTGCTTCTCCAATGGGCGAAACTAAGACAGACAAGAAACAAACCTGACAAACGAGAGATTCGCGTAAACTTTTCTATTTCAGTGTGTATTGAGCAGGGAGGCTGGAGAAACAGTTCGGAATATAGACTAAACATTTGGCCGCGGAACTCTAAAAGAATGTGTTGCGCAGCAGTGGTTCAAAAAATTCCGCGCTGACGACGACAGCCTAGAAGATTTGCGTGGTGGCCGCCATTGGATCTTAACAGCGCAGTTGAGAACATTACTCAAAGAGGATCTGCGTACTACGTTGAAAGGTATCACCTCGGGTCGAATGTTTCAAGCAAGACGTCTTGCACCCTCATGCAAGAGATCGGAAACCCGAAGAAGTTTGGTAGAGGGGTATGCAAAAAGCGAACCGATCAAAGGCTCGTTCCGATATCTCTTCCTCGCTCCATTTACGCAAGAGAAACAATTCATTTCTGGATCGCATCGTGACGTGCGATGAGAAATAATTCTGCACCACAATCGGGATGATCGGGTTAGTGGTCGGACGAGATTCGTGCTCTTCAACATTTCCATAGAACGAAGCAGCACCGAAAGAAAGTTATGGTGATAATTTGTGGTTTCCAACTGACCTGATTCACCATAGTTTGAAGAGTTCGGGAGAAACTGTACACAGTTGAGAAGCATTCTGAAGAGACTGATAAAATTTTACCAATTTCTTATTCCCGGCACAGCCGACAGGAGGGGCCGATCCTAATCCTCGTGACGTTCGGCCCTACTTCCACAAGTTACACTGAGGAAATTAAACGTTAAGTTGAGAAACTTTCTATATTCACCAAGTCTGGTCCCAGCGGTCACCACTTCTCCGAATCATCTTCTTCAGTTAATGATGCTGTAGAACCCAACAAACAGATGTGCAGCGGCATTCACCGATTTCATCGCCTATAGATCTCTGGGCTTCCGTGCGCAGCGGAGTATACGACCTCCTTTCTTGGTGGCAGAAGTATGTTGATGGTACAAGTTGCTATTTCGACTAACAAAAGTTTATTTAAGCCGTGACGTGCGCATTTTAAAGGTGAGGTTGGGAAGCGCAGAGACTTTCTTCAGAGCCCAATAGAAACACATACACGTGGCAGGTGAGTAATGCAGAGAACAAATGCGATTTCACTTACTTGAATAATCCGTGAGAAGTTCTCTGCCAATATTTTAGTCTCGCTCTCCGCCGAGTCGATGTAGTTTTCCAAATGTTCTTGAATCACCTCCGCCTCATTTATTTCAGCCAGCTTGTGAATAAGATCAGCGAAAACTTTCTGCTGAAACGTGTAATGCTAACTTAAAACTCATTATTCGCAGCTTAAAATTCGTTATTCGCAGAATATTCGAGAAGAATGCAAACATTCATGCTCCAAACGAGGAGGGTGTCTTACTTCAGCGAGCTTTCTTTTCATTGCCTCCACTATGCGGCTCTGCGTCATGAACTGATGCTCCAAGTGCGAGTTATATTCCTTCAGCTGTGATGACTGAAAAAAGCTGAATACGAGAATTAATGCTAGGGAGCAGAACATGGAAGAGCTCAAGAAAGTAGGGTAGGTAAATGACTTTGTGTAGGGATAATTGTACCTCCTGCCACAGAAAATCCTCGGCATCATTATGCAAGTGGTTCAGTGGCATTTACCAATTTTTTTGAAAACTACTAAGCAACATGAACTGTGATGGTTAGGCGAATGTAGACGCTCAATGTTCCGACATTGCTGAAAATCTAGTTTGCAGTGCAGCTATGTAGAGGGCGGCCCACCACGTGGGTGGTCAGGCGCTGTAGCGCGACACCTCCTCCCACGCCAGTAAACAAGCTACAAAAGCCAAGGTTGAATTTAGGTATGGATTGAGAAATACGAAGTGATTCTGAGTAGCATATCGAATGGTCACACAAGTGGGTAGAATATGAAATATCAGGCTTCTATGTAGGAGTTTATATTGTTTGCTGTTCTTGAAGAAAGTGGATTGTTGGCGTTGATTGATGAGTAAAACGGGGTTGTTGTTTGGATTGTCTTAATAGAGACGAGGGTGGTGGTTGCGAGGTGACAATTATGGTTGGTTTTGTAGTAGCATCGATTCTTTCTATTCTCTGAAGAAGGGGACTTTCCTTGGTAGGACACAACAAAGCGTTGTGAGGCTGGCGACGAATTCCTCTTATCGTTTGCACATGGCTTCATGTGCCTGCAAGCATTGACCACAGAGTACCACCTTCTCACTTGAAAAGTACGCGTGTAGATGTTTGGGGAGCGTGGGCAATGCCCGCTTGGAAACGAATCCACCTCTAGTCCTAGTCTGCAAAAAAATCAAGTCTAATATGGAGTCGAACGTTCGACCAGCTTTTTTAAAGCAGCCTTCAAGTTATTCAGTTGCTCTAGCGAAGGTAGAATGGACATAGTATGTCTATGATGGTTACGAACTGCTCTTATGATCATCGTCTCGAGCCCCGTCTACAGATGATCGTCGCCAAGCAGACGTTCGTACAGAGCCATTTTTGGCTACTCGACACCCTTATCAGGCTTTGTACGAACACCTCATTGTTGAAAGTTTTTATGTGCAGTCACTGCACACAGTAGCTCAGATCACTGTCACATAGGAGTATAGCGTTATTTGTTCAAAAGAATAATAGAATTACAAAACTATATGTCTGCTCGTTTATGCATAAGAAACTCTTCTGATTCTTTATGTGCGACGTTTGGGGTCTTATGCCCGTCTTCAGTTCTACAAAAACAATGCATCGCGATGCAACAGCATTGAGAGCTCAAGAACACATTGAAGCATAGAAAACGATAGATTATTAAGAAACGGCGAGGTAGATACTGAACCGATGGAAGGAGGGTTCTGCCGCGAATATTCACGCCCAGCCTCGGTTGATCGTATGCTGTATAAGAACTTGCTTGTTTCTGCGAAGACGTGATGTAACACCTGGCCATTCAATATATAAGAGGCCCGGATTTCTTTGGAGTTATACAGGCTGATAAAGATTGCCACTAAACCGTCGTAACAGTTTCGGTGCATCGGCCAAATACTCTTACACTCACGAGAGAGAGATCTGGTCTGTAGATCAGTAAGTCAGAACTTCTCATATCGAAGCGACCCGCTGATGGCTCCCTTCGATTCAAAACGACGGAAGCCATTACGTATGGTAAGCCCATACTAAAAAGCGTTGAACCGCTCAAGTCGTTGATCGCCAATTTCCAAAACATGCGCAGTCTTAGAAATACTGGTCAGACGACTACATCCAGTACGAAAAGTCACTCAACGCGGTCGATCTAATCGGAGGTACATAAAGCAGATTGAATGCGCAAGAGATAATTTGCAGTCGCTCATATACAAAATGAAAGCCGGTAGTGATAATATGTAAAGCAAAGCCCCTTCAAGATCTTGAGAGACTTGAAAACTAACAAAAGCTTATAGTCGTGATAAGCGAAGAAACGGAGCTCTTGTATATGCTGGGAACACGAATCACAGAAGCTCCCAGCAACAAAAACAGACTTGCCCGCAAGTTAAACTATCCTAGGGCACAAAGCGCACATGAGGACCCTAGAACGGAAACTGCCATTGCTTAGGAAAGCAACATATCGGATAACGAAGCCCATAGACTAGTGGCAGTTTCGTCTATACCACCAGAGAAAATGAATCTTGCAAAGTTCTACGGCAACGAAGAGGAATTTCCCGAATTTGGGCAGCATACCAAACCGTCATTCACGACAACCCGTCATTGTCAGTCATCGCGGAAATGTTGCATCTGAAAGACAGTATACGCGGACGATCAGACAAAGCGATCAAGGGTATCCAACTTCTGCCCCAACATTGTGACTGGATAAAACAAGCATTTAAAAAGAAGTATGGGAACGAGCCCGCCAATAGGTCCCGCATTGCCTTCAAATTCGCGCTCTCCGACATGCGGACGAAAGCGCAAAGAGCAGCGAGTCTGTTCACGATAGGATATCCATGTTGCTCAATCGAGTGGTATCCGCAGGGACAAGAGCTCCGCATCACTACAGATAGAATGTGGACCGAACTGATTTAAGCAAGTTCCATCAAAATATTGTTGAACCGTGCTTGTCAAAATGAGAGAAAATAAAGATGCTTCAGTGGAAAGCATCATGCAAATGATTGAAACAAAGATAAGAGCTAAGTAGTATAATCAGTCCCGAATGCAGCCTATTATCACCTGTGTATCACCTGTGCTCCCGTTGATCATCGAGTTCCTCGAGCGGGCGCCAGTAACGTCTCCATTCGTCCCTGCAACGTGCAAGAGTTGCCCAATAAACTCTCTCAGCTCGAGATACACGATGAACTTCATACCATTCGTTCAGAGCTTTCATGAAGAAATCTGACCATCGCGTAGGCGGTCTTCCAGGCGTTCGCTTGACATCCCGTGGAATCCAGTCGGTGTTTGCTCTTGTCCAGCGGTCGTCCTCGAAACGCATGACGTGTCCGGCCCACCTGATCTTCGAAACCTTGGCAAATGCGGCGGCGTCTCTGATCTTCGATCGTTGGCGGAGTGCGGAGCTCCGGATTCCCTCTCTCACTTGCGTGTAGCGGAAAACTCCGAGCATCGCCCTTTCGATGGCGCGCTGAATAACACCGACCGCATGCTCATCCTGCTTTCGTAGAGTCCAAGTCTCTGAGGCGTACGTCAAGGCAGGAAGGACCGCGGAATCGAAGAGGTGGGCACGGAGCTTGGTGTTCCTCGTCTTCTTCGCTACTCCCTCGATGTTCTTGAGGCTCCCTAAGCCGCTCGCTTCCTCCTGCTCAGCTCTGGAGCTAGGTCATTCATCGTATTGATTTCACGACCTAGGTACACATAGCTTGAGCATTCAGAGATGGTCGTTCCGTTGAGCGTGAATGGGGCATCAGATACCAGTCCGTTTCTCATGAACATCGTCTTCGTTAGGTTCAGCCGTAGACCGATTCTTCCACACGCACAGTCTAATTCTCCCAGCATTCTTTCCGCTTGCTGGATGTTTGGTGTTATCAAAACGATTTCGTCGGCAAAGCGGAGATGGTGCAGTTGCCGACCGTCGACCTTCACTCCCATGTCTTCCCATTCCAGTTGGCGCATGACGTTCTCGAGAGAGCGGCTGAGGAACTTGGCGCGAGATGGTGTGCGCCCTGTCGGACCCCTCTCTTCACATCAATGATGATCTCCTTGTAGAATGGTGAAATCTTGGTCGTGAAGTTGCTGTAAAGCTCACGAAGAATCCTGATGTATTGAGTAGGAATACCCTGGTTGCCAGGGCTTCGATAACCGCTTCTGTCTCGACGGAGTCGAAGGCTTTCTTCAAGTCGATGAACGTGAGACACAACGGCATCTTGTACTCTGCGATACTTCAATGAGCTTCGTTACCGTGGATGTGATCGATCGTGGCTGAATCCTCTTCGAAACCCTGCTTGCTCGCATGGCTTCCTTCGTCTAGTGTTCTGCCAATCCTATTCAGGATGACTCGTGTGGCGAAACTTCTAGTATGGAGTCACCCATGGGAAGCTACCTGGAGACCAGTACTCTCGATCTGGAAGACCTCCAACATCGAGCGGCTCCGACAACGTCGCGCTACGGTCTAAGACATCATCTTCACGGCAGTCACCAAGGCGCGGGTTAATGGTATGGACTGGACGTACCTGAAATGGAAAGACCAATATTTTCTTCGTGAACCCCGGACTGAAGGTGAGCGCTGGCGATTACATCAAGCAACTCGAGGAAAATATCCTCCCTACATTTCGAGGCCCGTACCTTCTTGGAAACTTTAAACTGCTACAGGATTGGGCAACACCACGTGGATTCCAAGGGCGTTGGAAGAACTCTCGCCCACTTGGAATAGAAGGACGTTGAGTACCTGAAGAAGATGGAATATCTAAGTAGGTCACCTGGACCAAGCCCCCTAAATTACCCGGTTCGGGCGGAGCTCAACAGGGCGGAGCTCAACAGGGTGGTCTACAGTGGCGGAGAAATCAGCTATCTCGCTGACTCAGGTACCCACTCACGGTCGCGTGGCGGAATCTCTCGATGGCGCTCCTCCAGAAAGCTGTGGCGAAGTATCATAATGGTATTTAATATGCTCTTAAATATGGTGGTAGAAATGTCCAACCAGAATTTGATAAAGTGTAGCCTATAGCGCCTCGAAAGTCAAGGAAGAAAAGTGACTTTTTTTGCCCCCTCCCCCTGTATATTCGTAATACGCCAGATAACCCTAGAATGCCAGTTTATATCAGTTAAAATCGGCGCCGCCATCATTCCTGCGCCGAAGACAGCTCATGCCAAAAAGGGTGGTGTATTGGTAATCAGGGCGTCAAATAACCCATTTCGCTAAAAGAGGCGTTCGCGCCAAGTTGTCGCCATGCCGAAATTTGCCTTACTGGTCAACAGCAGGACCAAGCATCACGTCGCGGGAAATTGGTAGTTGGCGGACCCCCCCTAGAAAGGGGTGTCCGTACGACCCCCCCCCCCTTTTTTTTAGTGAATGGGAGATATCTGCTGTGTCCATCAGGATGCGGTTGTATATGTTTGTGTTACGCGAATGTTACATTGATTATCTGAGTATCTCGGAACATTTACCAGACCAATCGAATAAAAACACTGAAAACCGAAGAGATTAGTTTCTGAGAATCAGTGTAAAGCGCAGTGTGAGACTTCGGAACCTTACAATGACGCCATCTAAACGGAACAACACAAAGCCGAGACGTTGAGCACTCAGAGCTTATTGAGATTAGAGCGCTATCGGCCAATGCATTCCCACAGC
The DNA here is from genome assembly GCA_036418165.1 of Cooperia oncophora. NCBI lineage: Eukaryota > Metazoa > Nematoda > Chromadorea > Rhabditida > Trichostrongylidae > Cooperia > Cooperia oncophora. Next base: position 244,994 of record MU911931.1, on the reverse strand, counting down.
ATTTTTAAAAAAAAGGTATAACTTCATTCAGAAACCACCTTTCGCAGAGCAGTAAGGACATTTGGAGTTGTATGTCCAGGTTCTATACGAAATACACTACAGGTTTCTTCGAGATTGCATGACGGCTTCTGGCCAGAAAATAACGCGGAGAATATAGGACGAGTGCAAATCCTTCATCTTTCAGTGGAAATAACTTCGTTCAAACGTAACGTAGAATGGAGGCATACACGTCATTGGGAACTAGAAGGTTCTCTCTTTTGAATGAGGGACAACCCAAGCAATACAGCACAACAGCTTCGCTGCAGCTCAATTAATTACAGCAAAGTTCACCGTCGAGCGTTCCCATTTGAAAGTCAGCTTCAGCAGCAGCATGAGGATCTTTCCAGCCCAAATTTCCATCCAAAAATCTTCAGACCTCCTGTACTCCTGATACGTGTATGGCCATACGTACGTATCTGTTCTATGCCCACGTATAGGGCATATTAGGTTGTTGCATAATTTCTTATACACGACTTTTTTGTAAATATCTCAAAAACGAACCAGCCTGGAGATTAGAGGTATGCACCATAACCATTCACTGCTCGACCAGCGCTCAGGCAGCTTGTGGATTCCATCCCTCCAGATTGACGGAGGCTGGGACTTGAAGAAGTCGTCGAGCGCCTTTCTGACCTGATCCTTTGTTTCAAACTTTTTTCCGTCCAGATAGCGCTGCAGGTGGCTGAACAGCCAGTAGTCAGAAGGAGCGAGGTCAGGGCTGTAGGGAGGGTGGGCGACCATCAGCCATACGTACTTCTCCAGCTCGGCCTGGGTAGCCTTTGCGGTGTGAGGTCAGGCGTTCTCATGGTGGAAGTAGATTTCCGCAATCGATCCACGAGTGCGATCGACGTGATCTTTCAATTTCCGCAGCTGGGTAACGTATGTGTAAGCGTCAGTCGTCTGTCCCTTCTCTAGCAGCTCCCAGTACTCCATGCCTCTTCTGGACCACCAACAGGACCGGGGAACCTTTTTGGGTTGAAGGTCGGCCTTTGGGGTGGCTTCTGGCTGTTCTCTCTTTGTCGACCACACGGTCCGGCTTCCTCACAGAGAGTTTCGTAGAGGACCCACTTCTCATCTCCACTGATCATCGAGTTGAGAAAATGACGCCTCTTTTGGAAAGTGAGGAGAGAAGTGCAGGTGGTCACCCTCCTCGAGAGTCATAAGCGGACAGTTCATGTGGGACCCATCGACCAACTTTGCTACCTTGCCGAGCTTTCTAGTCCACGTGCAACCGTCGAATGATCATAGCTAAGCATGATCGCCATTCCTCTGGTGGTGAGGTACGGGTCCTCCTCCACGCTGGAACGTAGTACTTCCAAATCCAACTCCATCGGCCGACCCGACCTCGGAGCATCTTCGAGTGAAAAGTCTCCTTTCTCGAATTTGGCGAACCAATTCTTGCATGTCATGTAAGAGATGACGTCCTCACCGTGTGTATCCACCAGCTTGGTATGGGCTTCCTTTGCATTCCAGCCGAAATCGTGGAGCAAAACCAAACAGTGGTGCAGGTAGGTTTTGTCACAGTGCAAATTGTGCGACATTGTGTACTGCAAATGCAAGCTCGGTGAGTGATAGCTAGTGTAATGAAAGAGTATAATGTACACGTCACGCACACGTGATGACGTAACACCAACATCCATGCGAACGAAAGAGGAGAGGATCAAACGTGTATAAGAACTTATGCAACAACCTAATGAAACTGCAGCAGAAAGGAGCTGTTCAACACCACCATGGAATGCGCTATGTAATCGACTTCCTGCCCGAATGCGTCACTCATCCTGCAAGCTACGTCCTTACAGTATTGGTACTGATCTCTGCAAATACGACCCCCTCCCCTCAGAAGGGAGGCCGAATACGACCCTTCGTCGCGGATTCGTAACGTATGCCTGACTCTGATGAACAAGACACTGAATAAAAGCACGATGAACATGACGCTGAACAAGCAAGTCGTCAAACTTTCATCAAAAAAACCAGATTTCGATTCAGTATTAGTTGAATCACGCCAGCTCCAGGTTGGAAAAAAGTGCCTCCACTCAAAAGAAAACCCAATGCTTCTGTTGTCATAATGTCACGATTGTGCACAAGCAAAAAGTTGTTGAGACAAAAAAATGTTCCTACCAGGTATCGGCTGTTTTGTTCCTTCTCGAGCATTTGAAATTCGAGTAGATCATGTGCTTCACGAGATGCGCAGAGGTCTCTATCCATATTTTCAATCCGTCTCTCCAGTTGCCGTATACGTTCCGCTTGTGATACCACCACACTCTTCAGCTCGTCTATTTGTGCAATCTCCAAAAAAGTATAGAATGGAAATAATTACTGATGAGGCTCAAGAAAAAGAGGGATCCAGAGCAAATACATTCGTTTCGCTGCAGAAGCTGAAGCGTGTCAGGGCTGGGTTTGCAGTGGCACCAGTCCTTTCTCAGCGACTGTTGTCGCTTGCCCGCTTCGGAAATCGCTGAACGGGCTGGTGCCGCGACAAACTGACAAAAGCCCCAGCGTCTGCAGCGAAAACGACTGTGCCCTGAGATGAAGCCATTTAGATGCACCATCGTGGTTGCAAGTCGTTGGCAGTTAGCCTCAACAACGAAAATGTAGGTCTAAAATTGGATTACTTACACTCGCTATGTAACTTTGAATGGGGACCTAAGTACATCGATATACCAGCTACACGCGGTGCATCGCCGACAGGGGATTCGGAGCTGTTTTGACATGTGTTGGCTTGCTCGTAGGAGCGGCGATCCACTAACTAGCAATAAATGACCGAAGCTGTAATATTTTTCATATTTATAAGCTGGCACTTTGGGAAATGTTCTTGAAAATGGTGTGGCCATATCCGACATAATCCGACGTTCTCAAGATTACTTCTTTTGCTCAACCTTCTTCTTCTTCTTCTTCTTCTTCTTCTTCTTCTTTCTCTATCTTCTTCTCTGCTTCATTCTTCTTCTTCTTCTTCTTCTTCTTCTTCTTCTTCTTCGTCTTCTTTCTTCTTCTTCTTCTTCTTCTTCTCTTCTTCTTCTTCTTCTTCTTCTTCTTCTTCTTTCTTCTTCTTCTTCTTCTTCTTCTTCTTCTTTCTTCTTCTTTCTTCTTCTTCTTCTTCTTCTTCTTCTTCTTCTTCTTCTTCTTCTTCTTCTTCTTCTTCTTCTTCTTCTTCTCTTCTTCTTCTTCTTCTTCTTCTTCTTCTCTTCTTCTTCTTCTTCTTCTTCTTCTTCTTCTTCTTCTTCTTCTTCTTCTTCTTCTTCTTCTTCTTCTTCTTCTTCTTTTCTTCTTCTCTTCTTCTTCTTCTTCTTCTTCTTCTTCTTCTTCTTCTTCTTCTTCTTCTTCCAGCATCTAGTCCCGCACCGTCGCAGGGCCCGCTGTTCTTGTCACACGTCGCCATTTATTCCAATCCAGTGCATCTTCTGCCGTGGCACTCACTTGAGAGACATCCTTTTTAATGACGACTCCACTCACTCCATCTTTTTGGAGCTCCTCGTGGTCGCTTGCCCTCTACTTTGAAGTCAAACGCTTTCCTTGTCGGGTGGCCCCCAGGAGCACGTGCACGTCCATATGCAAGACCATCGCTGTGGCTCTCCGTGCCTTCAGCTAGATCGGACCTATCTCTGTGACCGCCCTTACGTCCTCGTTTCTGACTCTGCCGAGTCATGTCCAGCCGCAGGCCCATCTCAGCATCCCCATTTCAGCTGGGTGGAGCTGCCTTTCATGGTTTTTACATATGGCCCAGCACTCGCTGCCGTAGGCATCGCAGGCATTACCACTGCCCAGCACACCTTGCCCTTGAGCGTTCTCGAGCACCGTCGCTCGAGCAGGATTCCTGTAGACTACCTCCATTTCATCCAGGCTGCATGGATTCGAGCTTTCACCGCCTGGTCCACGCTATCATCAGCTGTGATGTTGCTTCTCGGGTACTGAAAGTCTTCGAAACTTTCCATACTTTTGCGTAGCGGCCTACGATAGTTTCAGTGCACTCTTCGGAGCTCAGAAACTTGATTTTCTTACTCTTGCCACAGCTGCACCTTGTTCCGGAGTTGGTCCCTGCTATCCGCTATCAGGGTGATGTTTCAGCGTAGACGATATTTTCCAGTGGCCCCTCCATTAGTTCTTTTGCCATGAATCCAGAGTCAGAAGAAAGAGGAACGGGCTGAGAGCTGACCCTTGATGTACCCCAACCGTGATGTCTACCTCCTTTGTCAAGCCACAGCCGCCTTGAAACATCGTGCATGTCCTTTACTATGGAGACTAGGTGTTCTGGAACGTTTCTTTCACTGAGCACTCTCCAGTGCACAGGATGAGGCAGGCGACTGAATGCCTTCTCAAAGTCCAGGAATGCTAAGCAGCAGGATCGCCGCTTCTCTCGATACTTCTCCGTCACCTGTTTGCGATGAAGATGGCATTAGTAGTGAACTTTTCGGGCATAAAGCCGAACTGCTCCTGTGGGATAGGGACAAGTACCTTAGCCTTGTGTTGACCTGCCACTCATAAAGTTTCAAACTTCATGGCATGCGCACAACTTGATGCTGCGGTATTGGAGTACTCCGTCGCATCTCCCTCCTGTTTGTAGATGAGGACAATTATCCTGCTCCTCCACGCATCCAGCATTCTTCCTTTGGCTTTTACGTTGTTTAGGAAGTGGGTGAGTCTCCTTCCACGGGCCTTCCATGACTATCGATATACCGATCTGAATCCGCTGCATTCCCAACCTTCATTCTTCCTGCCTCTCGGCGAACTTCAGTGCACTCTTCACTCCATCTAGGGCGTGATAGGACTGCCGTCGCCTCTGTCTGTGAAAAGTCCTTGCGGGGAACTCCTCGTTCAGCAGTACCTCGCAGTATTCTTCTCATCTCTTTCTGACTTCGACCAGTTTCCTCAGAACGGCACCTTTGAGGATCTTCACAGTCACAACTACCCGGATGTCCTGAGTAGCGCGCTGCCGGGCTTCAGCCAGGCGGAAGACGAACTTGACCCCTTCTTGGTCTTCCAGCTTCTCATACAAGGCGTCCATTTCTGTCTTCTTAGCCTTGGCTACGGCTACATTCGCCAGTCGCTCGCAGCTCTTGTATGCAGCTAGATATTTTGGGCTCCTTGTCTTCTGCCAGCGTTTGTGCGCTTCCTTCTTCTGCTTAACTACACCCTGGACTTCCTCTCTTCAGAACCACGCTGCCTTGTCTCCTCTGATTCCACCCCGCGTCTCTCACAGGACTTTCTTTGCACACTGTAGAATGAGCCTGCTGATTTGGCCCAGGTGGCTCTGGATTAGCCCGTGAGGGTCTGGTAGTTCAGCCACCGTTTATTCTTCGGCAAAGGCCACCTTCTTCTCTTTGTGCATTTTCCACCACCGCTTCGCTCTATTCTTACCCTCGCTCCCTTAGGAAGGTCTATGACAAAGTCTGCGGAGAGGTCTGTGCTGAGCTTTTCGCCGGGCAGCACCTTTAAGTCCTTCGTTTTGAGATGTGGTCGTCTGACAAGCGCATGGTCGATTTCCGATGTCTCCCCTCCACTGCTGTAGGTTACTTTTGGGGCTTTCTTTTTGCGAGGAAGGTGCTGCAGATCGTTAGGTTGTGGGTGTGGCTAGATCTAGGATCCGTTCCCCCTCAGCGGTCCTTGCTCCTATTCCACGTCCTCCATGCACCCTTTCTAGACCACTTCTGTCACTCCCCACATGCCCATTCAGGCTTTGCCCACATGTCCCTTCGGGAAAGGCCACTACTGACCAGTACTCCTCCTTCGTATCCATTCCCACTCCTGATCCTCCTTGATCAGATCACTGATCCTGTCTACAGAGGAGACGCAGTCTATGAGGATTCTGCTATCGCTATGGCCGGACCATTCCGTTTGGTGTCTCCTCCATTGTAGAAGAGTTCGCCCCTTGCCCAATCTTGCGAGTCTTTGCTCGTTTCCAGTGCGTTTCCTGATAGGACTCCGATACTCCTGCGTCTCATCAGATCGGCAATTTCTCGAGACTTCCCGGTAAGCGACCTCACATTTAGGGTCCCAATTCGAGCTAGCTTCGCAAGGTCGTTCACCCTTCGGTATCCCTCGCATGCGGAACACAGAACTCGGGCGAGGGTCCTGCCACTGCCACTACGGGGTGACGTCCTAGAATTAACAGTGATACTTTTGCGACTTGTCATGATTGTTATGACGGGGCTCTCCATCAGCTGACTTGTCAACCTGGGCCTGACGCTGGTATCGTGCCCATTTTTACAATTTGCAAGGCATGATGTGTGCCTTGGCATTGAACTCATGGCTCAGCTGCAGACAGGAGCTACACTCTCAACCACTCGGCTATCCCTGCCTTCATTTTGATACTTTGGTTTGCTCAATCAAGGTGTCAAAATTGAAGCCGAATTTCTGATGGATTCAAATCCTTTTATCTAGCAGTAACTCTCACAAGAAGGGAAATCAAAATATATTGGAGTAACATACGTGATTTTGCAGAATTCTTTTCGCTTCATATAACTCAGGGGTCAAACTAAATGTAGGTACAAGTCTCTAGCCAAATCTGGCATTCTCACTCAACTTTGAAAAGTGGAGCACCCAGGGGAGCACTTCAATTCATGTTCAGCAACTGATACATATTTCTGAACAAAGGCTCATCTTGCCTTTTCTGGTAAGTTCATTCTGTTACCGCTCCAGCTTTTCCGATAACCGACGAGTGAAAGCCAATTCCATCAGAAGACAAGCCATCGATGAGAGGCTAGCCCTGGAACCACTGGCTACCACTATTCAGTCACTGCTGCATCATTTTTTCGAAGTTACCTCAAAATCTTACCTCTGGCTGGAATTCTATCCCCAGGGGTAGTTTAGCTCCCAAAATATGAATGTGACACCCGTTTGGAGCGAAAATGCTTGTGGCATGGGCTACGGGCACCTGTACCATGTTTTCCTGTAAGTCGCAGTCGCCCAGGCCTGCAAGGAACTGCTTGCATCCTTTTTGAAGAGACAAATATAGGTGCGCAGCGATGTTTCGGCAGTGGTAAAAGTCTTTATATCAAAGTTTAATGAAAAAACCAAAGACGCAAATCCAGCAGGGAATCCCATCTCACGACATGCTACCTGTAAGGCGAGACCAGTGCCACTGCTTCATCGCTCCACGACCTTTTATAAGGAGGGGGACGCGGGTAGACTCCGCGCTCGGCTCTAGCTTGATTTATTTTCCCGCGCCGCAACCTATATAATGTTGAACACAACATTATACAGGTTGCGGCGCAACACTAATCTACTCTTCAACCGATGTTATTCACATAGCTGCGGCCATTGAAGCACATGAAAATCGCTATTCTGTTAATCTATGCTGACTGCTATTCTAATTTTCTCTGCTGTATGGCATCCTACTTCAGTTTGATCTATTCCATCATAACAGAGACCACACACATAGGCAGGCACCTCATATCTTTTTTCTGCCGTGTTGAATGCTTCGTACTGCTGTGAAGTGCAAATAAAAGCGCTAGTTATATATACGAGGCTATTTTGTAATTTCTTGCAAGAATGCTGACTTTTTTTGCGACTCCTTGAAGTTCTACCATGACTCGTAGTAGGTAAATGACTTCATACATGAGACAAGAACTACTTTTTGCTCTTATAGTGGTTGCCACGCTCGCACCTCTGTCCTCTTGAGGATTAGACAAAATCCCTATCTCTTGAAGCACTGACGACACACTGAGCTTCAGAAAAAGATGAGAGGTTCTCATGTACCTACTATGTGATTGCTGTTCTGATTGAACAGAACACTAGAAACAAAACATGGACATCAAAGATTTCCAGAATATTCAACGTTGGAAACTTCAATGACCACAGCGAAATATATGATGGGGAGGGTGTCCGAAAAGTTTTGAGAGAAATTTAGCCTTTCGCTTCAAAGAAATGCAGCGCGCGAATCCGTCAGAGCAGGAACGCAGTTCAAGTGGTAGTAAATGAAGATGATAGATCGAGCTCAAATGCTGAAGGCATTTCACATCATCAGAATTCATTAAAATTCGCTGGAAAAAAAGCCACCAACGCGGCTTTTAAGGCCTTATTCTTTTTCACTTTTGCCGTTCTGGCTGCTCCATTGATTAAACAGGAATGTCGTGACTCCTGCACGACTTCTACTTACGGTCCGTCCTTACGTCCATTGCGCAGTTCTCCACGTGCACTTGTCTGTCGAATTGGAATGTTTGAAGGACCGTCCTCGAAGGCCGCAGTGGGGTCTCATCGCGCAATGGTGTCTTCGCTGCCTACTCGACGCAACTTCACATTTTGGGCCCGCGAGCAGTTTTGGGCGCACTTTACGGATTGGTTCCGCAATCTATCGTCTGTGTGTCACCTACCACCTTCCGCCCACGAGCCTGAGGCTCGTCCTTGCCCAAGCTTGGCCCTTGTCCCTCGTTTAGCGCAGTTGCCGCCCTGGGGCAACTATATCATGCGCACCTCCCCACGTTCTAGGTCTGAGGATCATCGCATATGGACCCGCAGGAATGGGAGCGCAGGCGACTGGAGAGCATCCAGGCCTGACTAAGGCAGGCAACTGGCACGTAGGTTTAGGTGTTTTTAGATGTTTTTTATTGTTATTTATTGCATCAATTACCCTTATCAAATTCTCCTGTTTTCTTTTTCTTTGACTTTCACATGTTTGACGCATGTTCTATTTTGATCCTTGTGTAGTAGTTTGTGGTCTATTATGGAAGTGTGGTTCAGTCCAATTAGTGTGTAACGCACAGGCCCAGTGGTGTATGCTGTAAAGCTACATTTACACGACATTTCGTTCAACGATCTGCGCGCATCTTCCGACGCCTCTGAATGCGCCACCGTCGAAGCTTGCAAGGAGCTCAACAGAATTAGTCTATTGCTTAGAAGCACATTCAAAGCGCAACTGCAGCTGGCAAGTTTCCTCCGACTGATTATATCGTCAAGCAACTCGACGGCGCAGAGGGGCGGTCGCAACACAGGCTAAGTCTGCGCACTTGCGGCGAATTGCATCATGCATCAGCGTCAAGGGAGCTGCGTGATGACGAATCAGCTCCACCCATTACGCGTAGTTACAGCGAGTCGCATCATACGTCTCCTTCAGGGAAGGGGCGTGATGACGACTCAGCTACACGCAATCAGCCTGCATATACGCGCCCGCACTCTCCAGCCCTCTCGAGTCGCTCGGTAGATTCATATGGTAATTTTCAGCGCACGAAACGCACCTCTTGCAACGCACTTCTTCCATCCAGAAGACGAAATTCAAAAAGCGAGGTGCTTTTTCTGCGCAAAACTACACTTCTCATCTGGCTGCCTGCACTATCCAAGCATCAAAGCGCCTTTAAAGTGTTTTTTTCTAGATACACGCAATTTGCAATGTCACTTGAATATGCGCAGTTTACAATTTCAATAAAATACGCGCAACTTACAGTGTGATTCATACACGCGCGACCTACAATTTCTTTTAATTACGCACAATTTGCAACATTCACTTGAGCACGACTTATACAATGTTCAGTTCAACGCGCACAGCCTATTATAGCAAAACGCATCATACCCACGCACTTACTATCGCGCACATCACAAAACGATATCCGTAGTTTTAGTTTTCATTCCGCATCTGTCAAGAATAGCAATTTTTTTCTTTCTCTTTTTTCTTTACTTTTTCATTCACGCGCACAGTACGAATGGTTCGCCCGCCCCGAGGGCAGCCACGCAGCTTTTCCAGAGTCACGCAGCCACCTGCGAATCAATACAACGCAGTTTTCTTTTTTTCATTCCACTCACAGTCACTTATGAGAAGTGGTATAACGCGCAAAAAATATTTCTCACATTTCTTCGCATTGGGGTATGCGGCGGCAGACCGCTTCGTTTTTTCGCAAGTCCCGGGAATTCCGCGTGCCTCTTTCACCGGCCTTTAGTTCTTTCGCAAACATCGTGGGGAAAAATCTCCCTCTCACACTTCGTTCTTCCACTAGAGCACGCAAAGAGCTGCTCCACGCAAAAATCAAACCCTGTTTTCTTTCCCACCTGAACACTAATCGTCTCCACCTTACTCTGCACAACTCTCCACGGTTGCTCTGCCTCGATATGGACGAAGAAGCCGCATCTAACCAGAAACCGACACTCGAACGCACCTTGTTATCGCACTATGTGATCTATGTGTTGTCTGCATTGTATTATTGTTGTTCTTGACTAACAGTTGTTGTACTGAGCCAGTTCCAGTCCCCCACCATCGCAGCTGACTTTCCCCTAGTTGACCTGCACGTGCGGCTGGCCCAGGGACGCACGTCGACTTAGGCACCACGGGTAGGCTTCGATTTTGACGGGTATGTACATACAATTAGGGAAGCTCTCCACTCCTGCGGCGCGAGCGGTTTCGTCTTTCGGCCGCCCCCAGTGTCGTGACTCCTGCACGACTTCTACCTGTCCGTCCTTACGTCCATTGCGCAGTTCTCCACGCTCACTTGTCTGTCGAATTAGAATGTTTGAAGGGCCGTCCTCGTAGGCCGCATGCGTCTCATCACGCAATGGCTGGTCTCGCTGCTACTCGACGCAACTTCACATTTTGGGCCGCGAGCAGTTTTGGGCGCACTTTACGGATTGGTTCCGCAATCTTATCGTCTGTGTGTCACCTACCACCTTCCGACCACGAGCCTGAGCTCGTCCTTGCCCAAGCTTGGCCCTTGTCCCTGTTGTAGCGGCAGTTGCCGCCTGGGGGCAACTATATGCATGGCCGCTCCTCCCACGTTCTAGGCTGAGGATCATCGCATATGGACCCGCAGGAATGGGAGCGCAGGCGACTGGAGAGCCTCCATGGCCCTGACTAAGGCAGGCAACTGGCACGTAGGTTTAGGTGTTTTTAGATGTTTTTTATTGTTATTTATTGCATCAATTACCCTTATCAAATTCTCCTGTTTTCTTTTTCTTTGACTTTCACATGTTTGACGCATGTTCTATTTTGATGCTTGCGTAGTACTTTGTGGTCTATTATGGATGTGTAGTTCAGTCCAATTAGTGTGTAACGCACAGGCCCAGTGGTGTATGCTGTAAAACTACAAGGGCGCCTAGGGCAGTCCCTTAGGAGGCAACGCGTAAGCGCAGAGGCTCGATGAAGGTAGGGGAGATAGGACCGCAGGCGCGGCCGCGTGGCATTGTAGTTGCTGGCGATATAGACTCCCCTTCAACCTTGACAAGAACCCAACACGACGCGAGGTCCCCTTGGCACCGATGCGCAGTACCCACCAGGGAAAGGAGGGGCCGAGTCGCGACAAGGAACTAAGCCAGTGTCGTCGATGGAGGATAAGGTAACCTCCTTGAATACTGGAGCGTACAACAAAATCTTTTCCATAAAGAAGTTGAACTCTGATGAAACACTCCGGTATACGCGTCTCCGCTCTTCCAGAACTGATACTACTTTAGCTATCATGGAAAGCCGTAAAAGGTACGCAAAAATTCAGGCAAATGGAAATGACGAGATGCATGATCCTTCCTGGCTCTTCTCTTCCCTTATTGATGCAACAAATGAGGTGACTGCGAACTCTCGCGAACACTATCAGATTCCATTATCTATTACCTTCAGCTACATACCCGCAAAATTTGGGCAACCTAGCCACAAAAGGAATTTTCGAAAAACTGAAAAAAACTCGGGTGCTCAAAATCAGCACAGGATTATGGAATCGGGCGTTATACAATGAAAAAAAACTTTAAAAATTTTAAATTATAAAATTTGAAAAAATTCACCCTGTGCCGGACCAGTAGTTGCGTGTGACGGGTTCTTAAAATGAAATAACGGAGATTTAATTCAGTAGTCTAAAGAAGGAAGAACGAAAAAAAAGCTGTGGCCGAAGTGGGCCCTATGATGTTCATCCTGTACAAGAAAAACGGGTGGGAAGTCTAGCGCTGAATGTCTGATCACCGAGGGTGCGCCCTTGTCGAGCTTTCCGGCGAGGCTGACATTTCTGTAGCAGCTTTAAACAGGTAGATTTAAAATCCCTCTAATGGAGAAGGAAAAGATCTGATCTTCTCATGCCTCACAAAATTCTACATGACAACCACAGTGGATCCTTCCAAGTTTTTCGTTAGGGTTCATTCTAATACCAGGGAAACACCAGCTAAGATTTCAAGCTGTCGCTCGATCCAAACTGAGGAGGTCTCTGTTTTTCTGCCACAAGGTTCGTACTAGCTTCAATTTACTTTTGCGCTGCAATTTTATTCCACCGAACTTCAGTGCTTTTAAACGATCACTTAGCAAGTTAGTTTGACTTTTACTTCTCCACTCGCTTTAGGTTGTTGTTGCAGTTTGTTGTTTTGTTTGTTTGTTTTCATTTCAAATTACATGCAGCCATGCATTCCTTTGATGAATAAATAAAACAACCTTTTAGCCGAAATATGTCCGAAAATTAATGATGCCTGTTTCTGCTCTTATCTGTGACATTCTGTGTTCGCTTACCTCATTTTTTGTGGAAGCACGAACCCAGAACCGACTTGATGCCTGTAACAGCAATGTTCCCCACAAAAGACAATTTTACGACGGAAACGCACGCCTCCTTAGGCGGGATACAGTTGTCTTGAACTCCGAGACGAAAACTTACAAGCGTCAATCTTGTGTGAATGCAAATAAGAAGCCCCTCCCCGAATTCTTAATGAGGAATGCGTGGGGCTAAGCAGATCACCATCATGGCAACCAGATCGCTCAGATCGACAAGGATGTACACAACTACAGAGGGCCCACCATGCTCGTCATAGGTCAGACCCCGAGTAATCTGGGCAGTGTCGAACACAAACAATACTAGAGCTGGATCAGCGCCTTATTTGCCAGCCCTCCAACCCGTTTCCACCTGTTCTGGTCAGTCGAAAAAACTGTCCAACCGCAAACGCTACGACTTATCGCAGCGTTCAACAAGTGTGAGTGAGTTGTTGTTGTCGCCGGAATCGGCATCAACAGCAAATCACTCACACCTTGTTGAAAAAAACGAAGTGCCAGCCGTCCAAACGCACCCGGGACACTCTAGCGCGTCATTGATGGAATACGGATTTATTCAATTAGAAGACAAACTTATTACTATTTTATGCTGGTTTCCTCTTCGTTTCATTGAATTAAACCTCTCACGTTTTTGTAATGGAATGACTTAATAATTCAAGTTCCAGCCGAGTGAGCAGTCTACACGTTTTCCTGCGGAGGGATTATATACCATTTCACTTTGAATTCAGCACTTTTCAAAACCAAATTCACCACTTTTCAGACCGAAATTCACCACTTTTCAAAGCAAATTCACCACCTTTCAAACAACATTCACCACTCTTCTTAACAGCGGCCCGCCGATGGACTATGCAGGTTTCAGGGGTCACATTTGCTAGAACAGATGGCCAATGAAGCAATAATCAAAAAAAAAACAGAAAAAGGTGTGGAAGAGCGTGAAATAAGACCCTATGAAATTAAGGACATGTGACGAGTTGGCGCAAAACTTGCTCGTGGTTCTCCAATTACATCCCGCTCGGAACTCTAGAAATTCAGGCGTATATCCAATGCAGCAAGCATTGTAACTGTTCAGACCCATCGGGGCGGATTAACAGGACAGGAGGCGTCAGCCCTTTCTCTGTTGCTCCGCCCTCGTCAACCAATCGATTATCGAGCCCGCAAGAGTGGGATTTCTGCTGTGATGCCGACTCCGCGTTAGTTTTCCAATGGAGGTTTTCACTCCTTGGTTTGATCCGCGGACCGCTGCTTAAACCAAGCAGTGGCCAACCAAATCAGCCAAAAACCACCGCGAACCCTTCCCGACGGTCACGCCCAACTTTGGCAGCGCGGACATAGATTCCTCAACACATGGCCGACTCCCATCTTGAAGGGTTTGTTGCGCAACTTCAAAATTTCATAAATTGTTTCAACTTTTCAATTTCACATCCATCCTTGCACAACACGAAGTACTCTAGACGCCCCATGCAGCCAAGCAATTTAAGCTCCACCCCTTGCGCCACTTGGCTGTTTGCGCGAATGTTATGATTTTTTTTTTCAAATTTTTGCACTTTTGGACTGCTCCATGAAGCCCCGCCCACTCGGAGAAGCCCCGCCTACTTTTCAAAAAACAAATGTGCAGAGTTCGGAAGCAACTAGAGCCTTGGTTGCATGCTAGGGTACTCAGTCCGGTCATCGGAACCAATAAATTCAGCAAAATTTAATCTCCTAATCAGCGAATAACCCTTCCATGCAAGCAGATGCCTCTCACCTGCGATTTGCACCATTTCTTGAACAATCAGGTGAGCTTCTCAAAGCGGGCGCAGCCACTCCTACGTGGCGGGCTTTCAGAGCAGTTTCCAAAAAATGCAAAATCTTGGGTAAAAAAAATAATATTCCAACACGCAATGGCGTGGTTAAAAGGCGAGAGTCTAACATTAGACCTGGTGCAGTAGCGCTCTAGGAGACCTTCGTTGTGCAAGGCAGTGATGTAAAGTCACAACAAGTGAAAAAAAGTGTAAATAATTCGAATCGCCAATAAAACCCTTTTAAAGACTGCGGCAGTCGTGCCATCAAAAAGTTGAAAAAGTTGAGAAAATTCCAAGTCCAAGAAAAATCCTTAATAGACTGGGCGGATTCGCCACTGTGAAAGATCTGTCTCGCCGTCGACAAGTACGGCTGGAGATCCTGCACCGTCGAGCCACGCGTTCGAGTGTGTCGGCGTGTCTGGAGGGTGAAACTGCTCGCCGTTCAAAAAAGAGGTAATTTTGTTTTAAAAGTGACCTTAACTTCGTTTAAAAAGTGGTAAATGTAATAGTAAAAATGATATACATTTGAGGCGTCTTCCACGTCGAATTTATGAATAGAACCGTTCTGCAGATTTTGAATGCAGTTAAAAGATCAGTGTAAAAACGCATCTGATGCGTAGGTACCACTACTAACACTACCTCGACCAGGGGTCTATCCTAGGGCAGTCCATAGTTTCGCGACGAAGAGACCAGCGGCGATCGCCGTGATCGCGGGCGATCGTGGCGATCGCCAGTAGGAGAACCAGCTTCGCCCCCAAGATCGAATGGATTGAAAAGCTTGTTGAAAGGTATTTTTCATGTGGTTTTTTCTTTCTCCGCCCATAGACTCTCAATGAGGGTGTTATTTGATTAATAAGGGGGTGCAGTTAAATGATAGGCTTCGGCTTCTAGATCGAGATATAGTCCGGTTCAAAAAGTTCACCATAGTTTCATATGTTGCTACTTCCGTGGGCAGTGATGTTTGGGAGTGTGCGAGGTAAAAATACCAAGTCTCATGAAGAAATGGTGACATTTTTATGAAGTGGGCGGAGTCATGAAGCGGCGCTTGGTGGCATACGGAAGGTGGCGTTGGCGGCCGCACACAGGGGACATAGTGCCCCCAGGCGACCTAATGACACAACCTTGCTTCAGTACTAGGGTGGACGGCGAAGGTTGTGGAAAGTCCTAGAAACAAAAACGAAAAACTTCTGATGAGAAGTGGGCGTCGCGGGGGCGGGGCTTGTTGCGATATAGATATGGGCGTGGCTTGGAAACCTAATGACACACTAAGGACGTAGTGCCCGCAGAGCGGACCTTAAATGACACACCCTCACTGATTGGACGGAATTGCCGAAATAGTGGAAGAGTGTTCGAGCGGCGCACACAGTGAGACGTAGTGCTCCAAGCGAACCTAATGACAACACTTGCCTGGGTACTAGGGGAGCGAGTCGGGAGCCCGTGGGAAGCCTTGAAAAGAAGTGAAAATTTTGGGAGAAGCGGCGAGTCGGAGTAGGGCTTGCTACCAGGGGAAGAGGGCATGCGCGGAGGTAATGACACATATGAGTATCGTGGTGCCCCAGCGTCACCTTAATGACACCGTCCACTGAGTCGGAGGGGAATTCCTGAAAGTTGGGGAGGATGAAACGGCGTTATGAAGGAGTGATGAAGTAATGGGCGGATTCAGGGAGCGGAGTGAGGGGCGGAGTCGAGGGCGAGGTCGGCGGGAGGGTAGGGGGGGATGAGGGGGGGGGTACGCTGAAGAGGATTAGGCGGAGGAAAGAAAAAACCGCATGAAAATACCTTTCCAACAAGTTTTTCGATACGTCCATCTAGTTCTGTCGGGGCGAGCTGGTCCTCCTACTGGCGATCGCCACGATCGCCCGCGATCGCGGCGATCGCCGCTGCTGTCGCGAACTATGAACGCTGCCTTAACTAGTGAAAAATGTCCCTAACTAGGAAGGTTGTTCGAGCGATGGCGCGCTTTTCAGAAACGGTTTGTTGCATGTAGTGGATGTCCATACAGGAATCATAAAATGGGTTTCATTACTGCTATGCGTTTTTGGGAATGGTAAAAAAGTAGGGAAAAAATTGGTAGAGGAGAGCGATTTAGACTGTTTTGTAGCACTTTTCTAACTGTAAAGATGAGATGCATAGTTTATGAGACGTTCGTCTACTATGCATCGAAAAACGCAAAATAATGCAAAAAAAGTAGTATAGTTGTCATATAATGCGGCAGCCTTGAAGTTTCTCG
Organism: Cooperia oncophora; assembly: GCA_036418165.1. Lineage (NCBI taxonomy): Eukaryota > Metazoa > Nematoda > Chromadorea > Rhabditida > Trichostrongylidae > Cooperia > Cooperia oncophora. The sequence goes on along the minus strand of MU911931.1, from coordinate 228,520 downwards.
CACCCTCCCCTCACACAACTATGTATTTTGCGCTATGTTGGAGCCAGATGGCCTCGGCGCCCAACTATAAATGTCAGAACCTTCAGAATCCCCCCTCATGCAGAGTTTCAGCAGAACTTTTTTTTCGTCCTGAGTCATGATGATTAGCTGCATGTTCGATAGCGGCTATCAGTATCCTCTACAAGTCCTTATCCACAACTTCGTTACCTGAATCTATCCTTTTGCCAGCATACAAACGCTGTGAAAAGGAGAGCAGTGTAGCTCACAGAGGTCAACGTAGCGGACCACCAATGGAAGGAGGCAAGCATGTGGAGGCCGGTGTGCCCAAGCGTGCTTATAAGGGAGCACGAAAGAAGGCGTTAGGGGCAATGTTGCCGGAATCGCCTGATACTATATTTACGACATCGAGGACGATGTCAACCCCGAGGGAGGGCGTGTGGGTCAAAGAAGGTGGGCCGCCAATGAAAAGGAGAGCACTGTAGCTCACACAGGCCGAAGTAGCGGAACACCAGTGGAAGGGGGCAGTGAGTGCCTCGAACTCCTCTTGACCACTACGATCTGGCGGGCCTGGCGGGAGAGACCAGGGATGAGTTCCGTGAGGTTTTTCGTTTCAGACTCATCTCCAGACGGGATCGGCGGCGGTTCCCTTTTCGACCCTCCTGCGCCCTCCTCCACCGTCTACCTCTTATTATCTTACTCTCATTGCATTTCCCGTATTCATGTTGCGCTTTAACAAATAATAAATTTTTTGTTGCCTAAGTGTGACTGTTTTCAACGATACTTGTGCTTGCACCTTGTGAACAATCAATCCGGGGGGCAATCATAACCCCACAACGCATAATTAACAAGTGTAACTAAAAAAGGAAAGACAGATATATTGCATCCCGGAATGCCAAAGAAAAACAACTTCCGTTATCACGACAAGATTTACGGCAGGAGGTCTTCAGTTCTTTGATGTAGGCCTGCACGATAGGAGTCGCGAGAGGTCCAGGATGCTCGTTCACCTGCCCTGGGGACAATATGGCGTTTTTCAAAGACGTTCTGACGCGAATGCAAGTTTCACGGCGCTTGGTCTTCTACACGGTCACGGGGATATGAGAGTTCTGTTGTCACCGCCAATCCAATGGCCGTCCATTGACACCAGAAGGCCTCCAGAAAATTTTTTTGCTGGAATTCCGGATATAAGGGTAACTGATGTCCTGCTTGCGCGTTGACACCGATTTCAGTACAAAAAAAGTACAAAACCGGACCCGATCATTATATCACTATCCACTCCGGTCACTGCGTTAGGCCGCGTTCATAGCTTGCGTTCGTGAAGAAATGTGGAAAATGCAGAAGTGCGGGAAGTGCAGAAGTGCGGAATCTGCAGAAAAGCAATAGATACTTATCGACTTGAAGAAATGCAGAAATGCCGAAAGTGAAGAAGTGCGGAATCTGTAGAAATGCTGAAGGTGCGGAAAATCGATACGTATCGGTTGCTTTTCTGCACATTCCTCTTTCGGTATTTCTGCAGACTCCGCACTTCCTCACTTTCGGCAGTTCTGCATTTCTTTAAATCGATATGTATGTCATGCTTTTCGTCATTTCTGCACTTTCCGCACTTCTGCGTTTCGGCATTTCTGCATTTCTTCAAGTCGATAAGTATCTATTGCTTTTCTGCAGATTCCGCACTTCTTCATTTTCCGCATTTCTGCATTTCTTCACGAACGCAAGCTATGAACGCAGCCTTATCCGCATGCCATCCCTCGAGAAGAGAGATTTGGCAGGCCGTGGAACCGTAGCAACCGTAACCCAAGTTGCGATTGGAGCGCAGGGTTCCATTGGAGCACGAGAGTGGAGTCTTACAAGATGTTGTTCTTGAGGGGGAAGAATTGTTGGTGTGACTCTCAGAATGAGCAGGAACTTTGCTTCTTGAGTTGTGAATGTTTCAAACATTTCAGAACTGATATTTATCACCCAGAATGAGGTGGAACTCTTGTAGCTTGTATTCTAGGCACCTTAGATGTTCTAGACTGGTTTTCATCGTCCACCATAAATGAAAACTCTCGCATGCTATGCTGTGAAAAGTTTATTTATCCTGGAAGTGGTAACGTTACATCAGTAACATGAACTCGGTAACATGAGCTATGGCAACATTAACTTGACCAAAATATTATGCAGCTTGATAACATTTGCGATAAAAACAAAGAATTTATTTGTAATTAGTTTGGTTTTTTGAACACACATATTCCTGAATCACTTGTTCCGGAAATCAGTTAGTCACACCGGGAATAGCAAACAATGCAAAAGACCTAATAAGAAATATCAACACACTTCAATAGGGAAGGGGAATGAGAGTAGTGAACAAGTCCTATACACCGGAAAAAAAAGGAAATGTTTCACGAAACAATTGCAACTAGAAAAACAAGCGAAAGGGATCCTGCTTGGGAACACAGTCGTATAGTTGTATGGTTCCAAAACCACAGAAAGAGCGGCTACTTTTGATACGGTAGTATGCAGATGACAACAGGTGTTGTAAAGGTACGCTTCAAACATTTCACGATCACTGTCACTTCGCCTGGTCTCTTAGAATCAATAATCACGAATACCTACATGCTTACGCCAACCTCGAAATATTTCCTATATTTTTTACGTTGCATAGAGTTTGTTCTACTGTTCACATCATTCCTTCTACCTAGTTTATTGATATACACTCAATGGTGCGCCGCAAGTTATGGGAAAGCGAAACCAACACAGTTAGTGCATAATACAGCCAGAGATATACTGATAAAAAAAGAACAAAAGGAAAACTGGAAATAACACAGTAACATTTGAATGAGCAAAAAAAATAAGGAATAATTCAGAGGAAATCCAGGTAAAGCATATAGGCTGTGTTTCGAAGCGGAATCAGAAAAATCACCGGACTTCCTTGTGTGTAGTGTAAAGCTGTTTTCCCCTTCAGGCAGATGAAAGAGTCCCTCGCGAGATCCTGGTCCTTGGTTCTGAACGCAAGGATTTTAGACGAACAGTACTGGGGCTTGGTGACAACTTAACCCGTTACGAACGAATTCGTCCGGGACCCTAGGCGAACAAACCAAGGGGGACCTCAAGCGAGGGGTTCATCACCCCTCCGGCTCATCAAACAACTGGTAACACAGTTGAAGCCCGTGATCGTTCACCAAAGCATACTTTTAATTAACCAGCCTACAGCCTCCTACTACCAAATGGTATTAGCAAGAGAAGGTGCCTAAGAACATATTGCCGAAGTACGTGACCTGATCAGAATCATGGAGTAGCAAATAATAGACGGGAGTATTCAAATACAAAGTTTGTCCAGCTAACGCAACAGTTTCCTAAAATCTTGCAAGATAGACCACCGGTTTTGAACGAACCAACCACGCACTAGAAGACATTGACCATACACCCAGCGTTGAGACTGAAACACGAGATAGAAAGACGAGAAAGAAAGCGAGGTTAAACTACGTCAGGTATTCTTAGAATGCGCAAGAGGTCAAGCTCACTCAGCCTACTCTTAAACGACTTACTATTATTTGCTTGAAGAACGTGAGGCGGTAGCAGCACGAACCATCTAGCGCAACGATTAAACACTATGAATGAACACCATTAATGAATACTTCTTTGGGTAAATGTGGTCATCGTGAATATTCAACCCACCCAGCCTTCCAGTGGTCGGACTGAAGCTCCAGTACTTACTAGCCCTTAGCTTGCCTCCTTCCGAGTAATACAGAAGCAAAACACCAAATCAGATAAAATCCGTCTTTACTGCACCGTATGCAAGGAAAACGTCCTCAGTCGAACCCTGTAGGGAGGCATATCGTACCGACCAGTACAGTTTGTGGACCTAAACCAAAGTAGACGAGTGAATACATGTTGGACTTTCTCAATCTTCGAAATGTCCTTCCTCAAAGAAGGGCTCCATACTGTGAGCAATACTCAAGTTGTGGTCGGACATACGCTTTGTAAAGTCGCAACAGGGTAGTCGGGTCTGAACTTCGAATATTTCTCATTATAACAAACAGAGCAGAGTACGCTTTTTTGACAATGCAATCAATAAGATTGGAGAATTCCAAATTCGAATCGAAAATGACTCCAAGGTCTTTCTTTGAGTCCCAGGTGGGGAGTGTTATACCGTTTATTACATAATCGACTGCTACGTCATCTCCAAAATGCATAACCAAGCATTTTCTCAGGTTCAGAGGTATACCCCAGGATGTTGACCACTCACACATTCGTTCAACTGACAGCTTAAGCGCTTGGTGCATGACATCCCTATCTTCAGCTTCATATGCGCAATATACCTTGATGTCATGCGCGTAAATCTGTACTCGGATGTCGGGACATGTTTTCAGAAGTTGAGGCAACTCCACGGTATATATCAGAAATAGTAAAGGGGATAACACTCCACCTTGAGGAACCCCACTGGTGCAGGAATACCTGCTCGAAAAACTGGTCCCTACGCGTCATACTCCTCTCCTGTAGGTAACACCTTAACCAGTTCAAAAGCCGACCATGGACACCGTAGAATTCGAGTTTGTGAACAAGTTTCAGGTGACAGACCTTGTCAAACGCCTTGGTCAAATCGAGGTGGTTTACATCTACCGATTTTCCATGGTTGATAGATTTACAAATGTCGTACATCGTGTCAAGAAGGTTTGTACATGTCGAAAACTCAGGAAGAAAAGCGTGATGTTGCAGGGATGAGGTTGATACGATTGAACCATGCCAGCAGTTTGACGAAAATCATCTTCTCCATTACCTTGACAGGCGTGGAAGTGAGGCTGATTGGCCTACGGTCGCAACTGCTGTAGCCTCGGGATGTTTGGGGTAACCGTTATGATGGATTCTTTCCAAATTTTGGGAACCTGTCCTGAAAGGAAAGAGATGTTGAACATGTGGGCTAAGGGTTTGCAAAGAGAACCACAGCAGTTCTAAAAATTATTTGGGGAATACGTCAAAAGGCTCACTGAGGGAAGGATTAAGTTTTTTTTCAGAACTGTATAGACATCTCTGGGGTGGAAATAAATGTAAGTCCCCGCTTTGAGAACTAGCCGCGCCATACTCCAGGACTCCTGTAGAAGAAACTGGGGCTGAGAAAACGCTGGCGAAATATTTACCTAGTGCTTGGGCCTTTGAAGGTTCGCTGAGAATTGTGGAACCAAGGTCCTTCAGTGTGGGAAGGGGGTCTTGGATTTGAACTTGCAGCGAACGTACTGAAGCAAACGCTTCAAGGAAGCTTGGTTACCGAGATGGCGTTCAAGATTGGATACGAACTTCTTTAAGTAGTGATCCACATCCCTACAAACTTTCCTGAATAGAGGGCAACTCATAGGATTATCCAGGATCCAAAATAAGCGTTCTTTCTGAGCCAACAAACTCCTAATGTGCAATGGATACTTGATAGGGCGACGCTGAGGAAACTTTAGTGGAACGAATAAGGCCAACGCCTTGTAGATGGTTTTGCAGAATCTCCAGTAAATGTCGTCCATGGAAACGTAGTTGTTGAATAGCCCAAGCCAATCAACATTCGAAAGATACTCATTTAGGCGGTCATAGTTCACTTTTAGAAAATCAGGAGTAGGGAGGAGTGCAGCATCACTGAACCCCTCCAGTATCTCGAAGCGAACGGAGGCATGGTCGGAATTCGCAAGGAGGAAGAAGTGATACGTTTTGTATGCTGTGCGAAGTGGCAATACCAAGTCAAGGGTGTTGCTGCCGTGCGTCGGTTAGATGACGTGTTGTTCAAGACCACTTTCATGGAAGAAATCCAGAAAGGGAGCTGCGCTAGCGTTATCTGCACGTAGGTTTTTCCAGTCAACCTGTAGCTTTAAATCGCTCACAATTATAGAGTTGACCTGAGCGGAAACCATCTAACTAAGAACATCAACAAGACCATCGTCTTCACGCCTTGTAGAGTTCGGGGGACGATACACTACAGTGAACCGGAAACGAGTGGCCTTAGGAGGACTGAAAATTTCCAGACAGAGAACGTCGGCATAGATTGGGTTGACTTGTTCAACACGGTAAACGAAAAGGTTGCACCTAACCAGGCAACATACTCCGCCACCTCGACGCTCCTTTCGATCTTGGCGGAATAGTAAATACGGCAAATTGAACAATATTTCAGAATCGAGGATATTGTCCGTAAGCCATGTCTCTATAATAAACAGCAGATCAGGCTCATACTGCGAAATGTAGGCACGTAAATGTTCTAACTTATTCGGCAAACTACGAGTATTAAGCAAACAGAAAGTCAGGGCAGAACCACCATGCGCACTCAAGCGCTTCCCGAGCTACCCATTCCCGGCTCGCTTTGCCCTTGTTTCGCTCGCGTGCCTCCTGTCGCAGCTCGTATTCACGTTTTCGTTCCTCCGAAGTCATGGTCTTACGTATAAATATATTAGGCATACCAGCGTTACGGAGAAGGCGCGTTCGCAAGAGCACGACGCCAGTGGAATTTTGAGGGCAGAAATACCTTGACCAGCCGTGGACGACCCTCATCTTTCTTGCCCACGCGGTAGATTCCGATGGACGACTTTCTACGCTCAGAGCATCGAGCACCTTACTTACCTTATCCTCGAGTTCCGCTTGACGTTGGGAAGGGCGGAGCGAGCTGTGTGCTTCCCCAATACCCGCAATTAGTATACTGCGTTCACGCTTATCGCTCTCAAGGAAATCCGTAAACTCCTTAGGTATTTTCTCTGCAAGGGCGATGAGCATGTTCTCAATGGCTGGGTCTCTATTAAGCTCCATAATATTTTTTATAAGCTCCATTGTCGACATATTTTCGAAATTTGCTGACTCAGATAGAATAGACTGCGAACTGACAATGCTGGTGGAGCTGGAGCTGGGTTGAGACAGGGTTTTAAGAACCTCCTTGGCACGTTGTACTTTAGGTGGCATTATTTTGATCTTTGATCTACCTAATATGTGGTCGATTTATTAGGTAGCGAGGAAACACAAAAGCAAAACACCAACAAGAGAAAAATGGAGAATAAATTGAAAAAAAATGTCAGAAATTAAGGTAAGGGTTAAGTAATTTAGGCGTGTAACGAAGAAAAATCTATAAATAGAAAAAAAAGAGTAAAAACTCTAAAGGAAAAGTGGTAAATGCACAGCTCACGTATACACAGCCGCCCACGAGGTCGCGAGGTCGAGGAGATGAGTAGTTGTTTCTTGTTTTTTTGTTTTCGCCTTTCATATTGTTTGACAGTTCCCTTGTGGATGAACGGACGGGTGCGTGCACTTAGATACCCGGGTGGGCGTGGCCACAGGGGCAAGGCTTCGAAATGGACCGGTGTTTCCCAAATTTGTGCCGCAATAGATATTAGATGGGAGCACCGTTTACAAAGTAAACGTTCCTATTGTCTTCAAGGTGGGCTTAATGTTTGATTTCATGATCATACGTAAGACCTGATAAACACTTTTTCGCCTATGCCTAATGTATACCTTTGCAAAAAGCATAAATTCCAATCTAAGTTAATTGTTCCTCTCGGAACTCCTTAGTTCAAGCAGTAGAAACACACAGCTGTTTAATAAGAAGGGAATTATCGTCTCCAAGCTCAGGAAGAAGCGCTGAAGCCTAATTATATCCGTCCACGTCAAGCGCTCGCCCTATTTTGGCCACGCCCACCGGGTATCTAAGTCACGTTGCCTGAACGGACAGAAGCTGATCTTCCGGAGTATTTGTAAGTTCGAGTATATTGTGTATCACTGCACAATGCACGAGGTTTCGTTCATACAAGATGATGAAAATAAGTTCTAGAATAGCTAATGTGCTCAGAATACAAGTTACAAGAGTTCCACCTCATTCTGGATGATAAATATCAGTTCTGAAATGTTCCAAACATTCACAACTCAAGAAACAAAGTTCCTGCTCATTCTAAGAGTCACACCAACAATTCTTCCTCCTCAAGACCAACAGCTTGTAAGGCTACACTCTCGTGCTCCAATGCGACCCTGCGCTCCAGTCGCAACTTAGGTTACGGTTGCTACGATACCCCGGCCTGCCAAATCTATCTTGCCATCCCTCAACCATGAAAGTGACGCTGCGGGAACGATTGAAGAAACTGCAATCCTAACTATGAGACAAATTTTCTTGAAGTTATTTCGCAGTTAACCAAAACCTCTAAACTGTGCATGCTCGAAGTTACAGGTAGAACAGAGCCCACCAAGATGTTTAAAATCGTCCTTTCGTCCAATTTTTTCGCTCCTTTTTGGCTTTCCCAAGAACACAGCAAAAATGAAACCTATTTTTATGATTCTTATATGGACCCTACAACATGCAACAAACCGTTTCTAAAAAACAGGCCATGACCTGAATGACCCGCTCCCCTTGTAGGGGGTGGTGAAGGAGGGATGATTTTTCGAAAGGGGTGTTCCACTATGGCAAGAATGTTCACCTCACTTCCCCTGATTCGCATTCGAAAAGACAGCTATTAAGAACACCTGGTATCATCAGCACATCAGAAATACAACAGCTCGTCGTCCGCGCGCGCGGCATCGCAGGCAACGCCTAGTAGCGCGCTCCCTCATTCTCCTGCTACACGCCCCATTTACGGGTAGCCTTGACCACCAAATACGGGTAGCAGTTTCTTACCAGCGAACTTTAGTATTCGTTCGGAAGATCCCCATAGCATTTTTAACCTGTATACTTGCAATCAGCGTTCGAGAGTCTATCGATGCACAGGTCTCCAATGAAAGTTCCATAATAAGAGACTATTCTCTTGTAGGTCACCTAAAATGGAGAAAGAGCAAAAAACGGCCAAAGCTTCAAAAAAGATCCCCACGGTTTCGAGTTTCGTGCGAATTTCCCGAACTTGTTCGCTTCATACCAGAAATCAATACGACAACTGTCTCTGCTCAGAAAAAGAAACGAAGCCCGAAACAACCCATTAGCTCTGAGAGAGCTTCTTGTGCGAATATAGAATCACCGTGATTCAACGAACTGTTGGAAAAAAATGGCCCGGCCTACAAACGATTTGACTACATGAGCCTTTTCAGAAAAAAAAGAAGGTATCCGAGGGAAGCAAAATGACTTGCAAGGACAAACGCGGTAAGCTAATCGCGCTAGCAGAATCCCGAAGAGCACATGAAACGGCCCGCGGGCAACGGCGCAGCAACTGCGCAGTCGTCCTCGTGTAGGCTGTTAACCAAAACAACTCTCTGCAGAAGCAGACCTGAGTACCAACTATGGGGGAAGAATTCTGATTACCCGGTAATCAGGTGACAACCCAGATAGAGTAAAATACGGCCGATAACGCGGAAAAGAAAGCGCCTTTGGTTTCGGGTTTCGGACGAATTTTCCGGAAATACTCGGCTCTACTGTATCACAATGGCTGGAGAGCAAACGAAACTGCTCGCCGTGAGCAGCGCCGCGGCAAAAGTGCTGCCGTCGTCGTGTGGGGTGCATATTAGGAAACAACCTGTGCGATAGCGAACAAGCCTGCCAGCTACATGAAAAGGATTCCTATCATCGGGTAATCGCAAATGGGGCTTTTAAATAATTGCAGACAAATGAAAACGTGAAGAAAAAGCTATGGCACCAGCTTTAACATGCTTGATTTGAATCGCACTCTAGGACTGTGACACTCACCATTCCTTCCTTATTGTGACACAGCAACGATTATCTTGTGCTTAGCCAAGGTATTCAAGAGCAACGTAATATCCAGAAGCCCTGAAAGCGAAACCAAGCCTCAATAATTGAAGATAAATTTTCGTACAGCATGCTCAATGCTAGATACATCTGCCATTTCTTACAGTACGGTAACTTCAGTAGGCGAACAACGAAACACCGTACCCACAAAGGAGCCGTGAATAAATTGGGGTGCACACTTAACACTATCTCACGACAACAGCGTCGAAATTGCCTGGGAACGATCGTGTTGCGATGCGAAGATCCAAAGAATTAGAACGATTGCATGGAGTAGTGTTCGTAAGATCTATAGGCCCTTTGGATGCTCCAATACATCATTTTTCTGTTTATAAATCTACTTGTATAGTCGGGTTTCAATGGCACTCATCAAAAATAGTCCGCGTTTAGGTCAGAATTTTATGGTTCTGATGACAGTATAGCCTCCCTGTCGTGTGGCTCCCACTGCCTGCTTGATTCCTGTTGGTTTCGTGCGATACGAGGAATGATCAAGCATGTTTTTTTTCTTAACGAAATACACTACGAGTATGAGATCCATAGTCAGCCCTATTCACAGCTTCAAGAATAAGCTCGCAGTTGAAACCTGAATTCCCCTAGGCATTCTAGAATTGGTGCTGGAATGAGGAGAAAAAGTTGTGCATAGTGCAACAACATTCGTTCACTACCTGGAAGGCGAAAAGTTTCCCATTCCGATACAGTCGTGTTTTCCTTAAAACCTAAACAGATTCTTATTTGATTGAGAATTAAGACAAAGGTACTTGGGTTGGGTTGCGGTGAGCTGCGTTCATAATTCCCGTCTGCGTTCGAGCGTTTTGGGAGAAAAGGAAATTAGCTGTCGACCTAGGGTTTTGAATCTTCTCAGCGGAATACTAGCGTCTCGGTGCAAAAAGTATAAGGTGTCGATCGCCAAATCGATATCTGTACTTTTGTTAGATAACTGCTGTTTTACGCCGCAGTACGCGTTCTGCGGCGTAAAACAGCAGTTATCTAACAAAACGACTTCAAAAACTTGTAAAGCAAACGACTTCAAAAACTTATAACGCCTTCGGCCTCGCGGTTCCATGCTGATATCTAATGATTACGGCTGACCGGCTCACCAAGTTAAACGTGTGAGTGCTATAAGGCTACGGCATAAGCCGTTAAGCTGAGAGGGTGAAAAGGCCCTGGTGGCGTAACGGATAGCGCACTCGCCCGGAAAGCGTGAGGTGCGGGTTGACTCCCGCCTGGGGCACGACTTTTGCCCATAACTCAGCATTCTTGTGATATCTATACTATTCTTCTCGTCCAAAAAGTTCAAAAACGCTCGAGGGCAATAGCAACCATAACACATACGCTACGTGCGTTATCCAGGCAATTTCTACGCTGCTGCCGTGAGATGCTGTGTTGGGTGTGCACCAGATTTACTTACGGCTCCTTTGCGGTACGGTGTTTCGTTGTTTTCAAGTATTCTCAGCCTTCCCACTTGGAACGCTTCCTTCTGGTTCACTCAAAGTAACAAGTGAGCTAATTCCGGCACTGTTGAACTATTCATATCCCAAAAACTCGAAGTTTTTTTGGTGAAATTTTGACTGTGGGTTGATTACAAAGGTAATTCGGAGTCCTGATCACGGAGATGGCATTCATTTTTGACGCTGGCGTCATTTGGTGGCACGCCCCTTTTCCCCAACATTGATAGGAACTTGCGTAATAGGGTTGTTTGATGCCCTGATCGCGATTGTGGTTTCATTTTTCGACACCAGTGTCATTTAGCGTTCTGCTAAGGCTCGCCTGAGAGAAGGAGCGCATCCCTCGTGGCCAGGCTGAGCCTTAGCAGAGACAAGATCGATCGCAGTGCCCTTCATCAGCGCCGGCGTCAACAATGAATGTCATAATTGTAATCGGGATGTCAATTCATCTCCGTGTATAAGTCCCCATCAGTTTTGGTGATCGAGGGTAACTTGGCGCTGTCGCCAGGTACTTTTGATCCAAGCGGATGTGATAGCCGTTCAAGAGGTCGAACTCCCTCCAGGGACCAGTCTCCAGCGAAATTGGTGATGTAGGTTATTTTTGGCGCGAGCGCCGATGTAGTGGGCGAGCCAGGCGGTTTCGGGCCAAGCGGATCTGATTTCATGTTCACGGGGTTGAACCACTCCTAGAAACATATTTACAGCCAAATCTGCCCTTGTAGAAGAGAGTCGATAAAGAACTGGCTGGTTACGGAAGATTGGGGTAGGAATGGGTCCAATAATGCCGCTATTCCATTTCCTTGCATCTCTGAGGAGTCTTTCAATAAATTACATGATTGGCATCCTCTTGTATCTAGTACTTATGCAAGACACAGAAAGACATCTCAAAAAAACTCCATTGATGTTCATGTAACAAAATAAGAGAAAAAACCATGCAACAAGGCAAGCAACAAAGTGCAACACAACAAAAGGCGGCGGTTTCTCGTAATCGACTACAGACCTTCATTATCACGTGAAGGGGCGTGGACTGGAGCGCAGCCTTTCCGATCTGTGATGCCATCCTGAGTCCGCAACATTCAGTGTAAAGGCTGCCGTCGCCTCGCTTTAAGGCTGCGTTCATACCGTGCGATGTCGTCGTCAACGTCGACGAAAGCTGCGTAAGTTGCGTAAGCTGCTACTAGTTCGTGAAGGTTATATACGTATCGATCCGACTAAACCTGCGTAAGTTGCGTAACCGACGGTCACTTCACGAAGATTAGATTCCTATCGATTCGAGACGAAACCGACGAAAGCTGGGTAAGTTGCGCAAGTTGCACGAGTTGCGTACACACGTGGTGCCAACTGGCACCACGTGTGCCTTGATAAGAACTCATGAGGTGGATAACCACAGCAGTGATGTTCCTACTAGTCGTGGTTTTATTCTTTCTTTCTCAGAATCGCCGAACTTTCTTCATTTTTAGTCTTTCTTTATTTCTTTCTTTATGTTCGTCCGCAAAATTGTAACACGGGTCCACCAATAGTAGGAAGTCATTTCCAACGGACAGGTAATATAGGCAGTGGGACGGGAACACTATTGATGGGTGACAAAAGGTTATCACACTCGATAAGATTCGATAAGAGGCTGTAGAAGGGTCATTATGACGGTCACAACAGAATGGAAAGGTATCCTCAGAAAGATCGCGCTTAAAACCACGAATATTAGAGGGGGATACAATGTGTGCAACGATGAGGGATATAAACCTGTTTGCAACCTTGTTTTCGTATTTCCGTTCAGAATGGGTCTATCATTATTAGGCACATTTGCAGCATTCTTACTCGCCCAAAAGATGAATGCCTCGCAAAGCCACGTTGGGCTGGCGAAGTCGGACCGCACATAGGAAGAAGGAGCGCCCGGTGTCTGCTGGGTGATCCGACTGGTATACATGTAAACCATGGACTGACATGAAAGAGAGCAAGAATTCTCAAGACAAAACATTTTATTTCAATCGACACAATTATTAACAATCCACGGAAAACAATTAAAGACAAACTTATCGCGATCACGACTATTGGGCGGGCAATTGTAGCTCTGTCATCACTGGAGTATATCGGCATAGTTAGGCTCTCAGTAAAAAAAGAGACGGCAGAAAATCTCGGAACACCCTTGAACCACAGACCTAAACCTTTTCGCAGTGGGGGCGGGGCCTGGACGAGTGTGCCGGGGCGTGGCTGCAGAATTCGAATGCGACAGCCGCCATGCGTCCCCAACTTTCGAGATAGAATACTGTTCAAAGCGTAAGGCAGCGTTCATGACTTGTAAGCGCTACGGCGCTCGCTCTACACGTAGCGCTAGCAGCGCCCGCTTCGCAGCGCTACTGCAATTGCATACCCCGAACCGATGGATGATAGAGTTGCTTACAGAGAAGAATTGGGAAGGTTGCTGAAGTTTTCTTTGAGAAATTGACAAGAAAAAAGAAAAAGAAAAAAATGACAGCGACAAACCCCACTCGACAACAATTTCCCTACCATTGGAAAAAGCAAGCACTAACATATGCCATACAGCAAAAAAAAAAACTCTAATGGTTCCGGCACTTTGCACACATGTTTAACAGCCATGACCGAAGTAAGACGTTTAGCTGAGCTATGAGGCCAGCTTTGCGGCGGGGCATAAATTGCCAGTGGGACCGCGTAAAGGGACGCGCGGGCTTTAAGGGACGGATGCAGTTTCGGGACCAAGACGCCTCGTCCCACCTACCGTCTCCGTGAGCCCTAAGCGAGCCTTGTCAGAAACTTGTCGATAACTTTCCTCATCGCGCGCACATTGATGGCATAAAAGCGGGATCGGATCTTCAATCAGGCGGCAGAGGGTTCCAGAAGGCGCGACGTCATTTTTGAAGGCGCTCTCGAGCGCGGATACCTGTCTTTAAACCAGAACAATAAAACATTTACTAAGACATTTTTCTTTATAAAAAAAGAAGTTGCCACGAGATGAAGCGGACCACGCCTGAAAAACGTAGGAAATTCTGAGGGTAGAAATTCTGCGACTTTGAGTGGTGTGATTCTACAAGGGAGGTGTTTCAGGTCATGACGCGCTTTTGGAAATGGTTTGTTGCTTGTTGTAGGGTGCCATACGAGGGTCACAAAAAAGGGTTTCATTTTTGCTAGGCGTTTCTGGGTAGGTTAAAAACGGGTTGAAAAGATTGACAAGAGTGGGCGGTTTAACAGGCCTAAGGGGCTCCTTTCAGCTTGTAACTTCGAGCATGCATAGTTTATGAGGTGGTCACATGATTAGGCCTCAAATAGGTTCGATTAAAGTCAAAATGTAAGTATCATGTGGTAACACACTTGGCATGCACCGACGCAAGAGTGATGTTTTTGTCAGCAAACCCTTCACCACCCCTGCAAACGGGTCGGATGGTGCAGTGGATAACACGACGGGTTCTGGATGGCAAGGCAAGGGGGCACTTGTGGATCGGATCCTTCTCGCGAAAATGTTTTGCATTTTTTCAGCTTTCCACTCATGCCTGTGTGTCTGGCAGTAGAAATAAGTCAAGTATATGCCATTTGAAGGCATATACCTTGGCCACATTGTGGCCAAGAAAGCGTGCTGGTGCTGCCCTTCGTAGTTCATGTCAGAGGGTTATTGCAATGAAATACCATCACATTTATGTTCAACGGGTTGGATTACCCCTGGGGACTAATTTCTAGCCAAGTCTGACGTTTCGACCTTACGGAAAATGTGGGCCATTCTATGGACATTTGGCAGCAGGCGGGGTCCACCCACCATGGATGACTGGTCTTGGGATGGTATTTTCTACCGGTAAATCAGGAAAATGATGCAGGCGGCTCCATACAAGTGAGCCAGGTATTGTTCTTTGCGAAAAGACATGACTGAAGGGTATTTCAGTGCAAAGACCAGTCATCACCAGTATGCTAGTCGGATTATTGGTTATCATCCAGGCGCGACCATCTCTACCCCATTTTTCCGAAGTTGAGTGAGAATCTCGGATTTCTAAGGTTTCTTTTCTAACAGGTTGTTTGACCCCCTGAACACGAATATGATATCTATTTGCACGGAGAGAGCTGTGAAGTCGTGCTACAGGTGGCCAAATTCACGTGCGCAGCCCACCCGCAAGAAAAGAAAAGCGAAGGAAAACTACAGTCCGCTCAGAGAATCGTACCGCAAATTTTGAAGCTAGTTTTCGATTCAATGTGTCAAGACGAGTACAATGATATGCACTCACTGCAAAATGTCCAGGCTGTCGTATTGGCCTTTCCCTGATGACACCTTACAAACCAGCACAGTTGTGTGGAGCTTTGTTCCGGAAATGTTCACGTCTCGTTGCCTTTGATACAGATGCAAAACTGCTTGCCGCAATGAGGATCCGAACCGAGTCCCGCATTGTCGTGCCATACAGAACCCATGTGCTATCCGCTACGCCATCTGATCCGCAAGCAATGGTCATGAAGGGAGAGCCAAAAACATCAATCTTGGCGTCGGTGCATGCCAGATGTGTTACGCATGATACTTACATTTTGACTTTAATCGAATCTAATTTTGAGGCCTAATTAGTGACCACCTCCATAACTATGCATGCTCGAAGTTTACAAGCAGAAAGGAACCCATTAAGGTTGTTAAATCCGCCCCATTCTTGTCAAATTCTTTTCACTGAGTTTTTGACCTACCCAGAAACGCATAGCAAAAATGAAACCCATTTTTGTGACGCTTGTATGGATGCCTACACAAGCAATAAACGCATTTCCAAAAAGCGCGTCATGACCTGGAACACCTCCCTTGTTAGCGTCACCTCATGATCGGAGACAGCGTTCGAGTTCTTATTCAGTACTGGAACGATCTGAAAATGAAAGTAAACTGCCAGTGAAATCGAGACCAATTCAAACTATATTTGAAGATATGGCTCAGAAGCAATGTTTCTGGCGTGTGCTCAATTCTTTGGCATTGGAGCCGCATTGGAGCCTGCATATGAGAACTTCCGAGAAGCAGACCAACCGGAAAGAGAGTATGTGCGCTTGGAGCAGATCCCATTCCTTGATGCGAGGTTACGTACTTTCGACGAATACCTCGCTGTACGCGATGCTCGAAACTTCCCGCACTACACGAGGCTGACGCCGTTGGAATTCGAAAACCTCTACGAGCGGCTCGCCGGTTCCCTGCTTCACCCGGCTTCACACGCTTCACCCATTAGCGGCCGCGAGCGACTATTCATTTTTTTGAAGTGATGGTTTAGTTCAACATTCCGTCCCTTTACCTTAAACGTGACATCTAAATTTTAAGATTTGTTGGCCACCGATGCGGGTTCGGTTCCCCTGCTGAAGAAATACTGTGGAAAGTCGACAATTCAGATTGTCTACGAAGTGGCGGACGTAATAAGGGGTGGGAAATTTGACAATGTAAAAGTGTTTTACACTGCTCTAAATCACCATCCACCAGTGCTATTTGCGGAAGCCTTCCCACGGTTCACAAGGGACGATCGCGAGAATGTGGCCAGAAAAACCCAAGAGCGCTATGACTACCACGCGCAGTAGGCTTCATGGATGGTAAACACATTAATATAAAGGTAGGAAGCAATATTATGGATGCCATAAAGATCTTAGCGCAGTAAATGAAAGCATTGCAGAAGCCGGCTCATTCCGGCAGCATGTACTTCAATTATAAAAAAAATTTCTCCACCATATTACTCGCCCTGGTAGATTGCGACTACCGAATTCCAGCCTTTAATCGGGGTTCGCCAGGGCGAGTGGGTGCTGGAGTTTCCAACAATTCAAACATCAAGGTGGGTTGAAAATGAGAGGTGCCACACTTCCGTTAATGGTTATAGTTCAGCGTTTCTTTGAAGAAACGATGTTGTTTTCCCTCCTACACGACAGCTGGCAAATGTGGGCCCTGTGCAGTACCACATTTTAGTGGACTCTGGGTTTGCACAAGGGCACCGTATGTGCGGCCATATAACCAGGCAGCAGCAGATACGCCGAGTAAAAGAAGGTTCAATGCAAAGCATAGCGGGTGAGAACAACTCGATTATGTTACCTTAAAAAAATCTAAAATCCCTTGAAATTAGGGCCCGAAGGATGGTCGAGTCCACGTTCGGTATTTTGTGCCGAAGATTCGCCATCCTCCAAAATACAATCCAGCTAAAGCCTGACAATGCCCAGAAAGTGGCGACGTCGCTGCTGGTGAGCGTATCATAATAAAAGCTCTAACTCATGCCTCCCTTGGATAGAACTGTTAGGGTGTTGCACAATGTCTTAGCAAGAAGAAAGAATGCGCTAGAAGGGGTGGCCAGTTTCCCGGCTCCCAATCACCAGCTCGACGCACTTAATGACGTCGATAGGAGGGATGGCATAGAAGCAGCAACGACGGCGACGGATCGAATCAGGGCTTACTATGACGCAAGATACGCCCTCCTTCGCTGAGTTCCTCGTCTAATGCTGCGCGTAAGTTGAAACTATTCCAATCGTCGTGTTCCCATTGAACCTTTAGAACGTGTCAGAAGTCACTAACCGGTAGTACTCTGCATCTTATCTAAATTTGACGACCACGACTGACGCGTTCATGAATAAAACGCTAGATATCATGTACATTTTGTTTCTAGCAGTGGTTGAGTAGTTTCCAAAGCTCAGACGCAAGTACAGCACCTGAAAATTAACATCTTATAATGTGATCTCATTAGATTAATCGAAGAGCAAATCACCGAAATGTGAATAACTGTCGCCATCATGAGTAGGACCTTGAGCTTGAACGCGGTGGGTTCCTAGATCCGAGTTCATACTGTTCTTCTTCTTCTCTTCATGGTGCAGTATTATCCATGCTTTGAACGGATGATTTCACAGCGTCCGCGGCTTCCTTTATTAATTTTAGCGCAACTGAAACCACGGTTCTTTGACTTCTGTTCTGTTTACACTACCTTTGATACCTCACCGTCTTCTTTTTCTCTCCTTTCTTTCGACGTGGTCTTTCCGGTTCCATTACTTGGGGCAAGTCTTCAGTTTCATTCATAGTGAGAAAGTTTGCATTATCATCCAAACTGGATGTCGTCTTTCTATTAAGGAACTATAAATCTATCGCTACTGATAGTTATATCAACACTAACCCATCCAACTCCGTTTCATCCAAGAAGGTCATCATGGAGTCATACTTCCAGGGGTTTTCCTCCTGGTGAATTTTCTTTTCCTTTTACGGGTATCCCTCAAATTCCTCCAGACTAACCGAACCTCTCCTACTGAACAGTTAAGTAATTCGTTAGTATCTCAAAATCTAGCGGTAGAAGGAACATACTCGTACAGTCATGTCCTGCTCTTTGCATGGCATGCAACACACGTGCCCAAGCGTTGTCTCTTCTTCCTTGTAAGTTATATTCATCAGTTTTATGTTGCCATATACTCGGTTCCTTTTCTATCAATTGTCAAATTGTGATCAAGCGCGAGAGGATCGAGGAAAGCGCGAGGAGGGCGCCAGAACAGTCACTCGTCGATATGGGCGCGAAAGCGGCCTATATAAGGGGCCGTCGGATTTCGAAAGTCAGAGTCTTCGTCTCCAGTCTTCCGAGTCAACAAGCTGCCTGACCACATCTCCTGCAACGCTCCTGCAACTCTCGAGCTGCCGTCGCCACGTTTTCGCCTACCTGCCACTGATACTCAAACTTCTGAAGTTCGCTGCACATTGCTGCTATTCTATTACTCTGTTATTTCTACTTGTTGCTATATTTTTGGTAAAGAGAGTAATAAAACTGTATAGTCTTGTGACAGTTAATAAGAAACAAGGGTCATCACCCAATATCTCATCGGTAACCTTCCTCAATACGAGGAAGTTACTGAACAGTCGCCACCAAGTGTGCCACGGTGTACCTGGCACATATGCGCAAGGCGCGCGTCCCCGGCATACCTGCACCATGGTCCCGGGTTCCGCCACCGCAGACGCTTCAATATAGGTTGTCCCAAAAGTTCTGGGACACTTTTTGAATCTCGTATCAGATTTTTCCGCAGCCATTTCGAGATCCATGTGTGGTCTATGGGAAGTGTTGAGGTAAGCATTCCACAGCTTCTTCCCCGTCCCTCGCAGTCGCTGTTCTCATATGAAAAACGGTAATTGAAATTCATCATTTTTGACACACTTCGCTATATGAATTTCTACAAATCAGAATCGCTACCAAGGCCACAAGTCGGGTTGGAGCCATAAGGCGGCATTTCCCTTATTTAGATCTTGATGTTAGCTTCCACATTATTGGCTTTGGAAATGGCTCAATTGCTTCTGCTTTAGTGACTTCTAGCCGGCGTGAAAAACTTCGTCCAAGGAGGCCACCTGCCTTGGATTTGGACCTATCTGTGTTCTCTTGATTCAAACCAATTCGTACGAATCAACTTGCTACCTAGTCCTTACACTTGACTTGGTCTCAAAGCAATGAGAGAAAGGCCTTGCTCCCTTAGGAAAGTTCTTGAAGTTCGGTCAAAGTTTTTCTTTATCAGTTGACCAGTACTCCAAGGAGCACATGTGGGTACTGTGTACAATTTCCTCCCGCCGCGTTCGCACTGTAACTGGATATGGAGTGGTGCCTCCAGATGAATCACTCCTGGGAGCGCCAGCGGGCTAGATCCCCAGAAGGGCAGAAAACGATCGCGCAATGCTCTCAATCCAGTAGGGCGGTGAGGCTGTGTATGGTGGTGGGCGGTACCTTTCTTCGCTTTCGAACGGAAATCCCTCCTTCCCAACGACTATGGTAACCAGGGAGGCCCTATTGTAATCAACTGCAAAATTGGGGTGGACTATCTCTACCATTTGGTCTCAAAACCGAGCAATGGTTTGCCTACTCCACCACACCTCAGGGTCAAACATTTGGAAAACGACACTGCTCGCGATCCCGAAGCTTAGCTGGAGAATTCTACCAGCAGTCTTCGTAGCCCTGACTTAGCTCTTTCCGACTTGCCATCTAAACTAAATCCCACAGCGGCTATCTGTTCTTGGTAAAAAATACGATTTTTGATAAGTACCTTCAAAAATGACCAAGCTCCCCTTCTGCCACAGAACTAAGAGGCTTCTGGAAGCAGGGCAAACCACACATTGCGTAGTGATTGGCAACCAAGTTGCCAAATAAAGGTGACAATATATATATATAGCTGACCGAAATTGCTTCCCACTGGAATAAACTTAATTCGAAAAAAGTTTTGTCCCAGAAACTTTGGGACAACCTAAGAAAACAGAACTGCCTGCTGGACGTTTGTCATCTTAGACGGTTTGTCTTCTTCTTTCTTGTTGTAGGGGTCCATACAAGATCACAAAAAATGGGTGTTTCGTTTTCCGGCTACGCGTTTTTGAGGGAGGTCAAAAACTGAGTGAAACCAATTTGGCGAGGAAGGGCGATTTTATCCGTCTTATTCGGGCTCTGTTGTAGCTGCTGAACTTTGAGAAATGCATAGTTTATGAGGTTGTTCCTTCGCTATGTATCGACAAGAGAGCAAAATAAAGTCAAAAAGAAGTGCATGGACAGAAGTTTTACAGTTACCTTCAACGATTCCCGCAATCACTTGTTTCGGTGATCGACGGATGTCGGGTGGAATAGTGAATGGGCTATCGAGAAGGAAGTTCGCGCGATCGGATCCTCTTGCGGCCGGATTTTCCGCATTTTTCGGATACTTTTATGCGTTTTTCGGATTTCGTCTCCTTGTCTTCCTGGTGCGTGATGATGTATATAACATGTCATTTAAAGACCTCCATTCTGTAAACTCAAGTTTATACGTGGACCCTACATAACTATTGCGCTCTCCAAAACATTACTGAGAAACTCTTTGCTGAAGGTTGGGGCTACGGGGATGACATGGATGCCCTGCTCCCGAGTACGACCACTCATTTTTGAACGCGCGGCGCAAACCTATCGCCGATTTGCTGGGCAAGAGTATTCTTGCACTGGAATCGTTGTGAAGCCCTCACGCAGGGCTGCTAAGCACCATGTCTGGGTGTCAAATTGGCCTCGGCGCCATAAAAGAAGTGTCAGAATCGTAAGCGAGGCTACCAATTAGCCTGCTAGACGAACTTCCAGATATTGTGCAATACATATATACCATTTTCACTTTAAATCGGACACTTTTCAAACCCAAATCGGAACTTTTCAAACCAAATCGGACCACTTTTGCAAACCAATCGACATTCTCGGACACTTTTCAAACCAAATCGAGACACTTTATCAAAGACTCAAAATCGACACTTCTTCAAAACCGAATCGACGCCTTTAATCAAATAGGACACTTTTCAAACCAATCGGACACTTTTCAAAACCAAATCGGACACTTTTCGAATCAGATCGGCGACCACCCCTTACAATTAGGTGGTTGATAACTAGACCACACTAGTACTGTTGCAGGCGCCCGCCCACATTGTCCGCCCCACTTCTCCGGCGCGCAGGGTTTTTCGAAATGCTCCATAAAATCTGCCTCCTTCGACTTTTTTGTTTTTACCCTTTGCACACCACACTTCAACTGAAAAAAGATTGATACCTATGCAGAACTGACTCCGCCCACTTAAAAATGAAGTTACGTAAGTCTGAATTTTTATAACTTTTTTCGACGTAGTTCTTTTCACATCCAATTCTTCACAAAACGAATAACCATGCACACACCAGCGGTTCCCCGCCCTCTGACCCCGCCCACCTTGTGTTTTATTGCGGAATTTTGGTTTTTTCTCCGGATTTTCGCTTTTTTAGGCTTTAGCGTTGGGCCCGGCCCACAAGCTCCCCCTTGGGGAAGGCCCCGCCACTTTTTTGAACATGGTGCAAACCGTCGCTCAGAACAAAGTTTCCTTTTTCGCGGTTTTTGCCTTTTTTTTTACTTCTATGTGCCGGAGAGGCCGTAATCGGCCAGTACGGACACTAGCCCGCCGAGTTGCATCATTTTGGGAAAGTGGGCGGAGCTTAAATTGGTGGGCGGGCCAAACGCTAAAGCCTAAAAAAGCGAAAATCCGGAGAAACACCAAAATTCCGCCAAATAAACACAAGTGGGGAGGTCAGAGGGGGCGGGACCTGGTGTGCTGTGCATGGTTATTCCTTTTGTCAAGATTGGATGAGAAAACAACTACGTCGAAAAAAAGATAAAAATTCAGAACTTACGTTAACTTCATTGTTAAGTGGGCGGAGTCAGATATGTATAAGTATCAATCTTTTCCAGTTGAAGTGTGTGTGCAAAGGGCAAAAACGAAAAAAAGTCGAAGGAGCAGATTTCATGAAGCATCTCGGAAAACCCTGTCCGCGCTGAGAAGTGGGCGGGGATAATGGGGCAGGACTTGCAACAGTACCTAGTGTGGTCTAGTTATGAACCACCTAATTGTAAGGGGTGTGTCTTGATTTGAAAAGTGTCCGATTTGTTTTGAAAAGTGTCCGATTTGGTTTGAAAAGTGTCCGATTTGGTTTGAAAAGTGTCCGATTTGATTTGAAAAGTGTCCAATTTGGTTCGAAAAGTGTCCGATTTGATTTGAAAAGTGTCCGATTTAGAGTGAAAATGGTATATATGCCCCGTTTTAAAATTTGTAGTTGTCAGTTATGAGGGTATATACTAGTAAAGAGAAAGGTCTAGGTATCGAAGTTGGATAACTACGTGTACAGGATACTGATAGCACCAGTTAGACAAGACCAACCATCATAGCTCGAACAGCTCGAGGAGGGAAATTTCGCTGAATGCCTGTATATAGAGGTTATTGATGGCCCTGATCTCGGTTCTGACCTTTATAATTGGCGCCTAAGCCATTTGGCGCCAACGTGGCTCTGAATACCCATCGACTTGTATTGTTTTTGATGCAATGTCGAATAAGGCCTCATTTGCTATGCACACTCCATATTAGAAATAGAAAAGAGCTAGAAAAGTGGTTCAAAATCGCTTTCCCTCAGCAAATTTTCACTGATTTTTTGAACTTCACAGAAATGCATAGCAAAACGAAGCCCATTTTTGTGGTCCTTATCCTTATATGGACCCCTACAACATGCAACAAACCATTTCTGAAAAGCGCACCACAACCTGAAAGACTTCCCTTGCGAGGGGGGGGGGAATCTCTTTTTTCCATCACACATTCATATATGCTTGTTGTTTAACCTTGTATCTTCTGCTTCCTTTGCGATTCATCTTCATTTCCATCGTCCTCCTTTATCTTCTCAGCCTTCCATTCACTTAACCTACTACACTGGTTCCCCTATAGATCATTGATAAGCTATAATAGATTGGTGAAAAAATAGTCCCAGGGTCAGTGTGTCAGGCCCAGATGTGCATTCAATGAATGGTGACAGGGAAATCATGAAAACATGTACGACACAACAAAGCGAAACATGAAAAACACAAAAAATGCGGAACCAAATAAAAAAGGATGGCCGGGAGGCAGTATATCGTTCTATACTCGGCTTATCGATCGCAATGCTGCGACTGTTTTCGTTGGAAAAACGTCATTGGAGCGCGGTTGTTGGACCTGCCAACCTCTTGGGGTCCTTCTGGGGAGGGGTTATTTTAGGTTCGCGGCTTTTGAGGAATGGTTAGTAGCATGCAGAGGCAATGTCCCTGCTGTTGCGTTTCTACCTAGTTGTAATCTGAATGTTCTCCCGTTCGTGAAATCTTACAGATGGGTTTCGGATGAGCTAGGGCTAAATCGCAAACGGGTTTTTATGCTTTACACGAGGTTCACTTATTTCAGACGCAATTTCATCAGCCAAAACCGATTTTAGAGCGCCCTATCTTTTCTCTTTCTAATAAGCTTTACAGTTTTTTGGAGACGTGCTAGATCAGGAGATATTTTAGATGGATTACCAAAAAGCTACCCTCTGAGCTACTCAAAAACGACCCCCTGTGTGCCATTGTCAGGATGCACCTTCGAGAAGTTCAGTGTGCCTTCAAAACACATATTTCCCTTCAAATGAGTGAAAGAGGAGCTCGGCTGTCACTGATCGACTGGGTCCAAGTGTGCGCCGTGCATTACGCTGCCACGCAAAGGTAGTGGAAAGGTGTAAATTCTGATTTTAGGTGCTTTTGTCAATGCAAGCATATGTTTTTTCAGGGTTTGGAAAGGACAGTACGCGAATCTTTTTGAGACGTATTATTCAGTCATCCACGTACGAGTTCATGCTATTAGTTGATATTTGTTTATTCATTTATTCTTGCTATTCTCGCTATATTGCTAATCATTTTTTGTCCTTACATCCGGGTCTTCAGCAGCTTTCGGTCCGTTCCATCAAACTTAGCAATGACACTTTTGTACAGTTTGATGCTTAGCGAGCCTACATTTGCGATACTTTCCACGTCCCCCGCGGCCAAGTACGATCCCCTTTCTGGGGATTTCGCATGAAAACTGGGCTGGTAAACAAGGCAATTAAATCTGTAAAGAGTACACTCATAATAATTCTCGTTTTTTTGACATCTTGGCTTCCATAGTTCCACTCCCACTATCAACTGAAATGTCAAAGCATTGCCCGGCGCTGACTGACCCTTGAGATTACGACCCTCCCCCCTCCCCAGCGGCCAAGACCCCCGTATGGGTTTCGCACAACGATGCTGTACCCTGGGCGGAGATCTGCTGGGGCCAAGCAACTCACGAGAGATCACAAAAGAAATTGGAGGATTAAAAAGAGTCATAAACGAAGGTGCGAGCAAAGGAGGTCGTTGAGAGTTTGATTGCAATCGATTTCGATTTAAGTCGCGTGATATTTCGAACCACTGCGCAGTGAAACAAAATGGTAGACCTCAGCTCTGCCCCAACAGCACCTAATCGTAGTAACGGTGGCTGGCTTAACAACGCGTATTCATGACATGCGATTTTTTCGAATAGCAGACTTACAGCAAATGTGTTATGGTTGTGGAGAAGAGGTTCTAGCTATCTAATCTACTTGCAATCACGCTCAAATAAATTTGTATGCATCTGAATGTCGGAGGCTTGCATTTTGCCCAATCTTCGAGGTAATTTTGAACAAAAGTCGTGGCACCGCCTCCACTCAGAAGAAGAAATAGACATGGGTAGAAAAACTGATTTGGTGTGCCCGGTAGAATCTTGCCAGCATTCACAAATCCCAATTATTGATCTGCCAACAGTTGATTATGGAGCAGGTTGTGCGGCTTTGAGGGATCGTGGGACTTCAGTGATGAATCATCGGATAGAAAGCTGTTCAAACTGGAGAAGCGATGGAGATTCAGTAAGCGCAACTCTACGATGTTCATTCGCACTTCATCCTGTTTTTTCGAGGGGAGGGGGAGGGAGGATCATGTGGACATTAACTTTTGAGTGGGGCTGGTTCAGTCTCACATTTTCCGCTACATCATGCGTGCTGCGTCACTACACTGTGGCGTCATTGCCGCGCATTGTCATGTGACGAAAGTGGCACCCCTCTCTCGGCTGTGGGCATGTGTATACGAGGCAGAACGCTGCCTATCGTTTAGTCGTACTTCGCCTTCGACGAGGTAAGGATCAGAGGCGGTTGTGCTTTGCTGGCTGGTGTCCGGGTGAGTGGGGCCGGTCTCTTTTTCTTCCAGTTGATTAGAGAAGTTTGGAGAAAAGTTTATGGGGTAAATCTAGAAGCCTGCTGACGACAATGTTCAATAGATCACGATCTATCACACGACCATGCACAAAGCTACCCTTGGAGCGCCTAGCTTTCGTGCGCGCTAATGAGCATAACTTACGGAGGTTTCAAATTAATGCAAGCATGCAAAACTGAATATCCGAACTTCTGCGAGGCTGCATAAACTCAGTTTGCTAAGCGGTTCTAGAGAAGTAACTCAAGCCTCTATTGGGCGGGACAGCGTATCTAATCGCCGTTGCAGGATTTGTGAATACCACAGCAACCGTCGATGCTGCGCGATCTCTTCCTTGTGCTTCTCGCCTTCATTTGTGGTGCGTTTATGCTACCAAGCTGTATGGTTTACGTGGTCATCCATCTCCTTTTGTTCTAAAATGATTATATCTGCAACCGCTCAAGTCATAGACAGTTACAATTGCTTTGGACGGATAAGTAACCCTCGAAATGCAATAGCTAAGATTTTGGCTGGTTTGCCGTCGTTTTTAACCGTTATGAAGCAAAATGCTTGATAGAGCAGTCACTGTTGCTGCCAGTCAAGGAGTGTAGCAAGTTTGCCGGCGAGGTAATCCGGCCACACTGGATTTTCACAGCTCGCCGGGATTGTAAGGGTGATGTCAAGACCTGAATTCAATATGAATCAAGAGCCTGTAGAGGAATTGTAACTTATTCTCATTTTGGCGATGCCGTAGAGCTTTTAAAGGACTTGCTTTGTGAAACTTGCAACGCTTGTGGGTCATACGTTTCAGAAACCCATCTAGCCCGATAGCATTCACTGAAATGTCGTGATTCGGGAATTCAGTTTAGTAAAACAACACTAAGAAACCAGAAAAACTTAATTAGACATATCCACCGTCTCAACGGGCAAGGTATTCCGCTTGCGGAATGATGGTGACCTGAGCTCTTGGGCGACTATCACGACTTCCTGTAGGTTCCAGAGAAATAGCTCAACTGTGATACTTCGTCATAGTAACTTCTTACTGAGGGATGACCTGTTTCTAAGTAAGTCTAAACTGGAGGCAGGGCCTCACATTAATGGCAAAATTTTTTGGTAGAGAGACGATAGGCTTTCGAGCCCCTCAGAAAGACCATAAAAATGAGAAAAATTCTGGAATAATACGGAACTTCACCAACTGGCTTTCAGTAGTCTACGACTTAGCGGCGGAATAGTAAATTACGCTTCCCTTTAATGCAGCTCATGTGTTAGTTGTTGTTCCTTCTTGAATATTTCAAGTAGGAGTTCATATCAAGTAGGAGTTCAATGGGCGCTTGGTGAAAGAGCATTTGCATCAACGGAATCCCTATTTGTTCTCCCATTAAAGATTCATCCTATCGTCCGGTCGATTACCGAAGTGCTCGAGCGTGCGTCATTGAAATCCCATTTCTCCTGTTGCAAGCGAGACTAGTCCTGTAGATTCCCAAAACTGTGCCTCTCGTTCCTCTCGTGCGGAGCTTCCGTGACGAAGTCTGAACATTAGCCTGGCGCTAGTCTGGTGTTCGTTTGACGCCCCATGGGATTCACCAGGTGACAGTTCTGATCCTAATTTGCTCCTCTTTCATGCGAAGAGTTTTGCTTTGTTTCCGATCAAAGCATTTACACCAGTTTCTGGCATTTTCCTGAATTGCGACGCAACAGAACAAGTATTTAGGTCAAGTATGACGTAGCAAGTTATATAGGATTGATCACTATCTACCTCTTACGACACTCACTGCCTTCCCAACAATTCGAAGTTTACGTTCGGAGCCCATGTTCGCGAGAAACTTGTCTTCGGAGGTAGTTTCACTTTCTAAAAGACAAGCCCTGCGATTGTATATTACCTATAGTCTCTAAATGAATCCCAGGGAACAAAAGAGCGAAAAAAAATCATGGAGAACATCCGTAAAAATCTGATCGTCCCTCTGGACGGATTCTCCGGGATGCCGCTTCATGCCAGCAAGCAGTTCTGGCTCAGTAATAGTTTCTTTGCGTCATCCACTGCTAATAACTTCTTCTAGCGAAGAAAAAAAAAAGGAAAACCGCGGTGCAAACACTGAACTCATGGCAGAAACAGCCTCTCGGGAGTTTGAATTTCAGACGTAACAATATTGCGCTCGTTTAGCTCGAAATCTCTATTTTTAAAGGCCCTGACCAGAGACATTTCTCACACTGTTGTCGTCAGCATATTTAATGAGAAAATAACTTGTTTTCGCGTCAAACGGGTGCGATATATTGTTACGTATAATCCGCCAAGTATGCCTGTGTATGTTTGTCACGTGAGTCATAGCTCTCGTCCCAGTAGATCCAAGAAGTGATATAGAGGTAGCTATGGGAACCTTATCAGATCTTATCAGGTGGTAATATCACCTGATAAGATCTGATAAGGCAGCTATGGGAACATTGTTGGTGGTTGACAGGAAGTAATATCACCTGATAAAATCTGATAAGGAGGCATTGTCACAAAATTCATAGCACCTGTCCTAGTGGCAGTAAGTTGGTTTCAACGAGTGATATTGTAGCATTGATGGGAACACTTCTTCTTCTTCCCTCTAGCGTTAGTCCCGCGCCGTCGCAGGGGCCGCTGTTCGTGTTAGACGTCGCCACTTGTTCCGATCCACTGCATCTTCTGCCGTGGCTTTCACCTCAGTGAGGTCCTTCTTGATGACGTCCCTCCATCTTTTCTTTGGGGCTCCTCGTGGTCGCTTGCTCTCTGCTTCGAATTTCAATGCCTTCCTTATTGGGTGGTCCTCAGGCCTTCTCAGCACGTGCCCATACCATCGTAGTCGCTGCTCTCGTGCGTTCAGCTGGATGGGAGCGGTCTGTGTGACCGTCCTGACGTCCTCGTTCCTGACTCTGTCGAGTCGTGTCCAGCCGCAAGCCAAACTCAGCATCCTCATTTCAGCTGAGTGGAGCTGCCTTTCATGGTTCTTGCAGATCGGCCAGCACTCATTTGATGATTGATGGGAACACTAATGGTGCGTTTTTTTCTCACGGGCAAGTCAGCTAGCAGATACACATCTGTTTCTAACCCTGCTCCTACGAACTTTTCACTGGCTCATCGCGAAGTCTATTTTCAAAGTAAAAGCTCTTATTGGGAACAAAGCGAAACTTTTCGCATCAAAAGGGAATAGAATCGCATGCTTCCGCCTGTTAAGCGAGACGATTACCACTAGACCGCGGTGGCACTGACAGCCAACCGGTCAGCAGTGCTTGCGTTCCGAAATTGCATTAACAGCGGATTTCGGAACTCGTTTGGAAGATTCCCGTATCACTTCCAGTCTGTAGATTCGCAATATGCATTCAAGACTCCACCGATTTACCTAAGTATCCATTCAAAGTTCCATGGAGAAATGAACTATTCCTTCGTTAGACTCCTTGAGCAGAACGGCAGCGTTCCCGACCTGGACCGTCGACAGAGCTGATGTATTGGGTTGAGCAGAAAGTCCCCGGATACTCTGAATAAGAATTCTGATTAGATTCCCCCCTCTGTAGAACGGTACTTCCAATCAACAAGGCGATTACCGTTAGTAACTGGGACTGCCGTGCCCATCCCATACATCTCCCGTAACCGGAGCGAATAATTTTTTGACGCGTCATCTCCATCACTTTGATTGCGAGTTGTCGTGTTGACCATCCTTTCAACTCTTTTCGAAATTTTTTTTCATTGAAGTACAATACCGCCCCTAATTTTTAGAAAAAATCGGATAAATCCGCCGCGAACCGCAGCAAAGCGCCCCAAAGCGCCGCACTGTCATAACTCCTTTCAAAAAGTATGATGGGAGAAGCAACAGATATATTCAGATTCGTCTCTGCGTGGCGAGTCTAACGGTGTATGACCCGTCGAATTTCGGTAAGCTCATGAGCTTTTTCCTGAAAACCACTTAGATTTCGCTATAGGCTATAACTCAGTTTGTGTGAACTTTTCTCGTATAGAATCCTGAATGGTTACACTGAGCTCGTCGAGCTATAAGATAGCATTCTGAAAAACTGGAAAAGTCGGAAATTGATCAGTGCTCCCTATCGAAGTACCCGAGGATACTCGTTAGCGAGCGAGTCTCGCTATAATTGTAACGAGAGGGTAGTCGTTGGGAATTGAATGATTCAGGAATCGAATAATGCAGTAAGAAGTGATTATAAATTAAATAGTTGTGTTACCTAAACGATGCTGATCATTACGGTGCCAGTTTTTCTGAAAATGGATAGGTTTCGCACAATGTCATTTTCGGACAATGTAGCCTTTTCAGTTCGAAAAATCTCGAGCACTGGCTAAGTTCGGACTACAAGAGCACAGCGGGCCAGATATGGAGCCCTCTTTTCCACAAAGTTCGCGGATTACAAAAAAGAAGTAAAAAAAAGAAGGGCTTTTAGCTAACTGAAATAACCACTTCGTGCAATAGTAGACAAGTACTCGATTTCCAGCGTTTTTAAGTAGGGCTTCTAGCCCTCTGAGTGGCCCCATGAATTTCATAACAAAGCTTCACACAGAACGTCTTGCGCTTTCTTGGAACATGGTGGAAAACATTGGTATATTCTGGAGTGGTTGATGTTACCGGGTGCCAACTTCGAGACTTCATTTCAAAGCAAAGTTTTCGTGTTTTCCATAGGGAGGAAATCCCAACCAATGTTACACCATTGAAATCCCCATGATAAATGCTTTCTATTCATATGAAAATAACCTCATGGAACTTCCTACAACCTCTCGCAGTTTTTTCCGGCCATCTTCCTTGCAGCGATCAATCGACGTCCTGCGCGAGGTGTCAGGCATTGTATTGATCTCAGTCTTGATAAATTCCCTCCACCCACATGCGTCTTCTCCTGCTTCCTAAAGAAGAGGCAGTACTAACGGTCCAGCCATTCTTTTATTTCGAATATGAATTTTTATTCGGAATTTGAGGAAATTTCCTCTCCGAATTACCAAGTTCCCCATCACTTACTATAATAATATTTGTTGATAAATACTCCCATGATCCTCTTAGACATGAGAGTTACTAAGAATAGGTTTTGCTGAATCTTCTACTTGAGACAAGTCGAACGATTTTAAGCATGGGTATGAATGTTACCTGTTTATAGGCAGTTTTTGAATTTCCGGAATCATAGTTTGCCTTATACGAGTTATCTTAGCACCTAACCAGCATTTATACCACACATTGAATTTTTACGTTTTCATACTACACAAGGTATTGTTAATAGGTTTCTCCACCGTTATTGTTTCGCAGCACGAAAGTGTTCCAGCCGATCGCAACTGTCGACCTGCGGGCTACATGCACTTATATCCTTAGGAAACGTTTTTTCGCACATAACGCAACTATCTACTGAGCCGCAATATGTTTGTGATTTACAGCCCGCGTATAAACTGGGCCCCAACAGCGCTCTAAATAAGCTATTCTACAAAATGTTTGCCTGTTCTGCGTCAAAGTTCAGATAGCTATTATGCGCAGAAGCCTTATCGGAGCCATTAATTGCTTAGAGCAGTAAGGCACAGAAAAATATCTGGAGTATCCTTCATTCCCCTTCTGCAAGGTTCACGCAGGAAGACGAATCATAATAATGATGAGGAACTTGTAATTCGGAGAGCGAAATTCCAAAATTCCGCAAAAAAATTCATATTTGCGAACAGAAAGTGCCTGGACCCTAGTACTGCCTCATTAAATTCTTTTTAGAACAGGAGAGTCCATGTTGGTGGAGAAATTATCGAGACTATCAATACATGCACTTGCACAACGCTCGGCACGATAACCACGTAGAGGTCGATTGATCGCTGCCAGGAACGCATGGCTGAGAAGACTCGAGAGTTTAATAGGAAGTCCATGAGGTGATTTCATATGAATAGAGAAGCATTTATCATGGGATTTCAATTTTGTTAACATTCGGGCCTCCTATGGAAAAAACGAAAACTTCGCTTGATGAAGTCCGAAGTCGGCACCCTAATCAACAACGCACTCCAGAATATACAATGTTTTCACCTAATGTTCAGAAAGCGCAAGACAGTCTGTGTGAAAGCTTTTTATGAATTCATCGGGCGCACTCAGAAAGGGCTAAAAGCCCTGACTTAAAAAACGCTGGAAATCGAGTAACTTGTCTACATTGCACGAAGTGGTTATTTCGCGTAGCTAACACAAGCCCTTCTTTTTTACTTCTTTTTTGTAATCGCGAACTTTATGAAAAGAGCGCTCCAAATATTTTTGGCCCGCTGTGCTCTTGTGCCGTCCGAACTTAGCCAGTGCTCGAGATTTTTCGGACTAGAAAAGGCACATTGTCGCAAAAATCGACATTGTGTGCGAAACGCTATCCACTGTTTCAGAAAACTGGCACCGTAATGATCAGGCATCGTTTAAGGAACCACAATCATCTAATTTATAACTCACTTCCTCCTGCATTAGTCGAATTCCCTAATCATTCTATTCCCAACGACTCACCCTCGGTTACAATTTTATTAGCGAGACTCGCTCGCATCGAGTATCCCGGGTACCCTCGATAGTGAGGCACTGATAAATTTTCGATTTTTCCAGTTTTCAGAATGCTTTATAGAGCGCGAACCGAGCTCAGTCTAACCATTTGGAACTCTGTACGAAAGAAAAAGTTTTTACACAGAAACTGAGTTATAGCCTATAGCAAAATCTAAGTGCTTTTCAGGAAAAGCTCATGACCTGTATACACCTGTCACCTGTGCTCACCTCGTGATACATCGAGTTCCTCGAGCCATCGCCAGTAAGGTCTCCATTGCTCCCTGAACCGGCAGAGATTGCCGCAAGTAAACTCTCGTCAGCTGCGAGGGACACGGGATTGAAACTTCAACCGTTCCGTTCAGAGCTTTCAGAACAAGTCTCGACCATCTATTCAATGCACATAGAGGTCGTCCAGGCGTTCGCTTGACATCCCGTGGAAATCCAGTCGTGAACTGCTCCCGGTCCAGCGGTCGTCCTCGAAACGCATACTGTCCACCCACCTGATCTCCGCAAGCCTTAGGCAAATGTCGGCGTCTCTCATCTTTCGGATCGTCTGGCGGAGTGCGGAGCCTCGCATATCGCCTCTCTCACTTCGTGTAGCAGGACAACTCGGAGCAATCGCCCTTTCGATGGCCGTTGAAGTGAGACGGACACAAACTGCTCATCAAAAAAAGTCGCACGGCTGATTGATGTCAATTGAGACGCCTTTTGGACGACACGAAAAACCCACCCCATTCCGACGCGATACCAATTTCCAGTCGGTTTGAAGATTTTGGTATGGCTCTAGAGCACATGTTTTACGCCGAATGTATCAGAAAACAGTTCATTCGTCACCGTTTGGGGTGCATCAGCTTGTGTAATAGCTGCATCCGGCTCCCACGCAGACGGTGTTTTGGGAAGGTGTAACATTTTCTTAGGGCTTACTCTGTGGCAAGCAAGTGCGCTCCCTGCAATCAGAAGGGTTGAAACGTGTACGTGTTCATTTTCTTTCATTGAGTTCATGACGCACGTCGCTATGGCCTACCATCGTATTACTGTTATCATGCCCTATTCTACCACTTCTGAGCTTGTAGGTCTGTTTTGAGTGTCCTTCTCAGGTTCAGGTGTTTGCACATGGAGAACAATGAACAAATCTTTCACCATTCAGAGGCTTACCCCCATCCTGGGGCATACGCTGCTCTCCCCTCTTCAAGATATGGGCCTGTGCTTACGACCATCCCCGATGGTGATTAATTATCACGGTGGCGTGGCCTGAGTGGATCGGACCAAGTGGCGGCGTCTAAAAAAAAGAAACAGCTCACCACTGCGACGCTGCGGGACCAACACACATTAGGGAGTAGGAAGAAGGAAGCGCAAAGTCGTTTTGGTCTTCCAGTATCGTCGTAAACTATTACTTTCAACGACTACAATTTGTCATCAGTTGCTCGATATCTCCATTCGAGCCCCTGACGTGTTAAAGCTTTCAATGAGTTCTTCTGTGGGCTGGAGACACGATGTGCAATCATATAGTTTGTTCCAGCAGCATTCGAAGACAATCTAACAACCGCGAAAGGCGGTCGTGCCGGGGTTCGTATTAACGATACACCCTGTCGATTCTGTTCGCTCTTGGTCCCCAGCCTCGCTCGTCGAACATACATGGCGTGCACGATCTACATGCTCCTGATCGTCCGTCGAGTGGCAGAAGTGGCTCCGGATTTCCTTCTCTCACGTTGCCAAGATTAAAGCTGCGAATCGAAGAGGACCGGGAGTTCTTCGTCTTCGCTGTCCGATCTCGATGTTCTTTGAAGCTCCCATAAGTTGCTCAGCTTCCTCTTCGCCTGAGCTCTGTCTGCTGTGCTCGATTGTGCAATCATGTTGACCTCCCCACGCAGGCACCATACAGGGCATTTAGAGTCATTCATTTCCGGTCGTGTAGATGCGACCGTCAGAAACAGGTGTTGCAGCTTCATAAAACATCTTCTTTCTCAGATTCAGCTGCAAATCGATTTGATTTCACACGTCAGCAGGCAACTAGCTAGCATTTGCACCGCTTGCTCGATGTTTGACGTGTTCCAGCAGACGCTTTCATCAGCGAAGCGGCAGTTTCCAGCCGTCTATATATGCTTCAGCTATTGTTCCGTCCCATTCGGTACATAAGGTTTTTTTTTATGAATGTAGGGCTCATGAAGAATCCTGATCGTACCGGTGCGAACGCCCGTGTCGCCCCAGCAGCTTTCATGAACCGACGTCCTGTCAACATGGTCGGCAGGCTTTCCCTCAGTCGATGAACTTGAAGGCATAACGGCTTTTTGTTTCCTCACGATACTGTTCGATTCGTTACCATTCGCTTGTGATCTTCGTTGCCCGGTGTGAATGTTGAAGCAATGTGCACGAAGGTGTTCGAAACTGTGATCGCTCGGCATAGCTGCCTACATTAATGATCTGATCGAAAACGGGCCTGCGCAGTAGAGACTCATGTGAAGAAGTTTTGTAGTATAACAAGGAAGCTCCCCGAGATTGGAACATAATTTTGCAATTGTACACAGGGTTTTCCCGTTTCTTGTATCAAGAGCAAGGCTCAGGGTCCTGGGAGTTTGTATCGAGACGGGGGTGGAAGAGGTGGTTGAACTTAGCGGCAGATGATAGTGTAGTCACGGAGGACAGAGATATAAGATCGAGACGGTGAAGAAGTGAGTCGAGAAGGACAACTCATTGTTATGACTGAGAGACTGGGCGGAGACACAGAAGAGTTGTGTACGAGGGTGGGATTGTATCAGGGGTGGCAAATGACGGGGCAGGCGGTAGGAGATGGACATGGTGCGGGAGGACATCTGTGTTGCTGCAGAGATGCAGGGATATTGCTTACACGAGTACACGAGTATGGCTTATATAGTGTAGCACAGGGATTTGATGATTTTTGAGAGAGGGAGTAACTGTGTCGAGAGACGGGAGGGCGAGACGGGTGATGATGCGATAGAGCGGGGACGTGAAGTCCCAAAGCGGTGCACTAGCGTCTGAGAGCGAGGAAAAGAGGCAGGTACCGCACGGAGATGAGGAATAGACGCAGGGAGTGGGTGGGTCCAGGGGGGTCTGGAGACTCAAGAGGAGAGAGTGCTAGAACATAGCGTCAGGTAGGGGATAGGGACAGAAGGGGGAAGCATGAGGCTTCCTGGGCGGCACGATCAGGGGAGGGCAATATGAAATTACAGTGAGTTGTTCGGTCGCCGGGCGATCAGAGACGGAATCGTCTTTGTCCTGCAGTAGAGCCGAAGTTATGGCAGGCGTAAAGTGAGAGCGGAATGTGTCATTACTCAGACGTCTTGCGAACTAGGTCTGTTGCATCGACAGTGAGCATTGTGATATCTCGTCTCTCGAAGATGTTTATGCACGTGGATGGCCTCATGGCGGTGACTGTCGGAGACGCAGCCTTCGTGAAGAACCCAAATAAGATGGATCAATCTTAGAGTGGAAGTTCCGGCGAGATAAGGCTTCCTGTAACTTATGGAAAACACGGACTTCTGGGCGAGCCAGTCTGACATGTTCAATCAAGGAGAACGTTATATCTGCAGTCGTACAAGGCGGTGGTTGGGTAAGAACAAGTACTTTACCCAGGAGAGGTGTGGGCAAAGGTGAGGCAGGGTCTGCACGTGAAGCTGATGGCGGTCAAAGAAGTGTGTACAACAACTCTGAGACTAGTTACAGATCTTCTTCGAAAGCTTGACAGTGGATACTCTCAGCAGTCTACTATCTATTCGTCACGTGCATCGAGAAAAGCGGTCACGCGTTGGCGACGACGAACTAACAGAGAGCAAAGTAAGTAGACAACCGATTGGCTTCGCCAAGAACAATGGAATCGTACAGAAGGTACGGGAGACGCACTAAGTCGAGTCAGTGGTGAGCGCGATGAGAGGGGGGTCGGACAAATACAGGATTATGAATGCGAACGGGGGAGGGGCACAAGATGGATGTGGAGACAGGTGTGTGGCGGGGAAGGTGAACAACGCGCCAGACAGAGAGAGACTCATAACGGCCGATGGATCCAGCGTAGGAGAGTGCAGAGTAATGCTCTACTAACTGAAAACTCTGAGGTGTGATGGCCAAAATGGATAGGGGTCTGAAGTGATGAACGCAGACAGCCTTTCACACTCGCAGTTCACGAATGAGTCCACCGCTGCTCTGGTTGCTCCAACATGTTTCCGAGATGCTGAGAGGGACCCGCTCCAGGCCGACCGCTATGAGTGAGGGGTCCGAACTTCTGGGAGCGAGTTGTGATGAAGATCGGCCTTGAAAATAGATTGAGAAAGAGGTTAGCGGATCTTGTCTTGTGAGAGACTTTCTCGCAATTCGCGCAATATGAGAGACGGATTTCGTACGAAGGAGAGCAGTTCTATGCTCCGCAGGAGTATTGCTAAGAACACCAGCATGTGAGGCGAAGTGATGCTTGCGCGTCTTGGTCAGCTCCATTGACGTCGTGCTCCGACCTTCCTTGGCTTGCATCATAAGTAATCTCAAACGTGAGCTCCCGATGCAAGCACTGCGTCAAAAGTGCAAGACCCTCTTCCAGTGGCCCGTTATAACGAAAGGTTTCATTTGTCACTGCCAATCGCCTTCCATATCAGCCCAGATAAAATGAATTCAACTATCTCTACTGTAACTGAATTGCTTCATAAACACTCTTTCAGCAGGCAATTTTTTACCACTGAAGTGTCAGCAAAGGTTTTCAAACAAATTATCGGCTTCTTGAAATGATCATCAGTTCCGTAACACTGCAGATGGGCAGAAAATCTCAATAAACTATTAGTCAAGCATAGCATTAGTTACCGCATTATGCCAATCACCGAATCAGACCGTTTTTAACGACTTTACCTCGTCAATGGCGGGACCATTTCTGAACTTTTGTTTACAGAGTTAGTTTGGCCTCCTCAGACATACGTAAACATCGCATTCCCTTACAAGGAGAGTGCTTTCAGGTCGTGGCGCGTTTCTTAAAGCGGTTTGTATGCTTGTTTTGCTAGGTCCCATACACAGGGAATACAAAAATGGTTTCATTTTTGCGCATGCGTTTCTGGGGAGATCAAAAATAGTGAAAAACAATTTGACAGAATAAAGGGCTATTTCTAAACCGGTCTTAATTGGCTCTGTTGTGGCGGAGTGGATAGTGCGTCGTTTTCCGAGAAGGTTTGCGGATCGGATCCTCTTCGCGCCGGATTTTTTGCATTTTCGGCATACTTTGCGTTTTCGGATTTCTGTCTGCTTGTGTGTCCTGCGTGCGTGATGATGTAATATAACGGGGATATATCCATTTAAGAAGGCGTCATTCTATACACTCCGGTCGAGCGCGACTGCAAACTTCACGAGTCACCCTACACAACCAATTGCGCCTCTTCGAACATTATTGAGGAAACTCTTGCTTGAAAATCGGGATGACTGGATACCCTACACACGAGTACAAACAACTCATTTTTGACATGGCGCAGATTATCGTCGCCGAGATTTGCTGCAAGAAGCATTCTTATGCACAAAATTGTTGTCAACCAGCCATCGCATGGGCTGTTCAAGGCACTCATGTCCGAGGAGAAAATTTTCGCTGGAAGTCTACATAGCAGGTTTGATTTTCGGCCCTGATCACGGGTTCTGACTTTAATAATGGCGCCTAAGGTATTTGGCGGCCAACAATTTGCATTTGGCCTCTGAATACCCCCACCCTAACTGCGGGTTTGGGGATGCTGCGAGAATCAAATGTTGAAGAAACTACAATGCTGCCTTCACTGTGTGCCAAATAAATGTACTTTTTCAAAGCTGACTGTATTTTTCCGATGCAATGACACGAAGAGCCTCATTGCTGTGCCATACTTCAAAGCATTAGAGATAGAAAAAAAAAACCTAGAAAAATGGTTCGAAATCGCTTTTTCCGCCAGCAAATATTCAACCCCATATTTTTGACTCTCAGGTTGCGCATGCAAAAACGAAACCCATTTTTGTGATTCTTAAATATGGACCCTACAACAATGCAACACACCATTTATGAAAAAGCTCGCACCCACAACCTGAAAGATATCCTTTGTTAGCTCAAACCGCTCGCCGCTCGCGCTCAGCTTTTAGACCAAGCGCATGTGGATGTTTTTGGTTAGGGACGTGTCAAAGCACCCTGGAGCACAGTTACAGCGATTCAGTGAATTTGGACGCTATTCTGGCGCGGAAGCGTCCTAACGGTTTTCTGTGTCGAACGGCGATAGAAATTCGTGTTCAAACAGTCTATCTCCGGAACATACCTATCTCCCGGAAACATCTTCAAACAACTTTTCGGTGATTTAAACGGTATTCGCGATATGAAAGTCGGTTCAGGCGATGAACTGGCCTCTGGAGACGCATTTTTTAGCCGAATTTAATTCTAGGAAAGAAAGGCCGCTTAAAAACCAGCTGATTGCAGGATGAGTGGGATAGTAAAGGGTTGAACAGTGGCCGATTATCT
>MU911931.1:151298-189924 GCA_036418165.1 Cooperia oncophora | reverse complement strand
TTTCCACTCTCCCTTTCCACCATGACATTGGCAGAAACCGCACAGCTCCAGCCATCGTGCCCACCGCCTTCAAGAATTACAGTTACTCTCCCACTCGTCGTAGATAAGTTTCGGATCGTGACAAAGACAAAATATTGTAGAGATCTTCCTCTGAGGGATGTCAGATCAGCGCTGTTACGATAATAACTAGGTGCATGGTCAGATCTACTCATGTTGTAATCAACGAAAACATTGTCGCTCCCAACGGCTGGCTTTGACGCCTTTTTTTGCAGGACGCCAAAGTGCCCAAAGCGCACTCAATCGACTTCTACGTGCCGATATTTTCGATGTTCCAATTCTTTTTCTATGTTGGATGGCTCAAAGTGGCTGAATCAATTATCTGCTCTTTTGGAGAAGACGATGACGACTTTGATCTGAACTGTAACTGCTTGATTTCTTGCATTGGATCAGAAGGTGTGACGACGGTTGCGTTTCAGGGATAGTCGACCAAAATCTTCAAGTAAGTCTCTTGATCGTTGATGGCCTACATGGCGGTCAGCCCCTCTCACACAAGATCTCTTCTGGGATTCCATCAGCGCCGAACTACCGTATACCCAGGGAGCGTCGTAACTGCGGAAAAGTGGCAGGAGAGTGAAGAATTTAGGGAGATGGAGGATGGAAGGAGAAGTGGGGTGGGGGCGTGTCGTATCAAGAGAAATTTTTTGGGGGGAGGGGGGATCGTACCTTGCAAAATCTTTCTTTAACGGCAAGATGTGCCCCCGTTAGGAAACCCACTCACTGCGAAATAGATAATCTGGCACCGATGATCACTAGGAATACGATTAGAGCCTCCCAGCCCAGAATTTTAGTTTCTAATTTTTCTACCTTCACCTGAATTATTATAAGACTCAATTAGAAAGGATAAAGAAGAGGCGGTGGTGGTGTAGTGACAAGTGGCGCGCTTACCACTCGCGGGCCTGGGTTCGAATTCCAGGTCGACACCTGCCCAGGCCAACCAAGCCTTCTACCCTCCGGGGACGGTAAATTGGTACCAGATTCGTCTGGGAGGATAAAACACTGACTTATACATCGGCTGGCCCCCCCCCCCAAGTCATTGTATAGGCCACATCGCATTCAATAAGCCACTACGATTCTGAATGGAAGTAGAATGCGTGCCGCATCCCACAAAGGGATTGATTAACGGCGAAGACTTTATCCTAAGCTCATGACCTACTTACCGAAATTTGATGGGTTATACACCGTTAGACTCGCCACGCAGAGACCAATCTGAATATATCTCTTGCTTCTCCCATCATACTTTTTGAAAGGAGTTATGACAGTGCGGCGCTTTGGGGAGCTTTGCTCTGCGGCGGATTAATCCGCCTTTTTTCCAAAAATTAGGAGCGGTATTGTATATATTCGTCTCGTAAAAAATTGGCCTGCGTATATCCAGCAGTGAAACATAAACAACGCAAAAACAGTTTGTCAGTCAGTTATTTTCAACTTCACAATCATTTGAACGTTTATCAAACTCTCCAAGTCCAGAGAATGGGCACTCGAAATTAGGCTAGCTTGAAATGCCTTATAACGTTGCCGGGAGTACGGTCGCAGGTCCCGCAACGAAGCCGGGTACTGTAGTTTTTCG
The DNA here is from genome assembly GCA_036418165.1 of Cooperia oncophora. Taxonomy (NCBI): domain Eukaryota; kingdom Metazoa; phylum Nematoda; class Chromadorea; order Rhabditida; family Trichostrongylidae; genus Cooperia; species Cooperia oncophora. Next base: position 188,300 of record MU911931.1, on the reverse strand, counting down.
AAAAATTCCGGTCCTACACTTAGTGGCTTATGCCCGTGCCGGCCTCCAGTGACCGTGTCGTTGTGAGAATGCCATTGCGCTCTCTCGCCCGTCGTTTTCTGGGCTCTCTCTCGTCTCTTAACAGTGTATTGCCGCCTTTCGCAGTTCACAATTGATCTTGACCACCTTACGCTCGTCCGGTAATCGATCAATTGCAATGAAGAGAGTCCTATTCCGGGCGCTTTTTCGTGCTTCCTTCTCCTTCAATAAGTCAACAAACCCACGGCAGTTCTATTTTTGAACCGTATTACATGTGGGCTGTGGTCGCGAGAATTGCCTTCAAGCAACATTCCATGGGATCGAGTCCTCATGAAGCCTAATCTTTTTGCATCTTTCAGGAACGAAATGTTCCTGCGAGTTTCAAAAAAATTGATCATCCGTTCCTTTACGTGGTGCCACCGGGAAGTGCTCGCTTCTGCGAGCTGAGCTAATCGGAACCTGCAAACGCACGTGACAGGCTTTTGTGACGGGCCGACCCATGAACACACAAGTCACATCACTCATGTCTAACAATGCCAGAAGTTTTCGGAATGAACGCGAACGAAAGTTGGTTACAGTTGTCATGATGGTTTCGTTTGTGGAACAGGTAATGTCGATGGCGAACACATCCTGGAGTATGCAGAAGCCCATAACGTCGCCTCGTGGCACAGTGTTCCGTACGTGAATCTCACTTGATCGCCCTCTACAGCGGAAGTTGCAGAACACAAATTGATTTTGTTCTCGTCAGGCATCGCGATCAAGGGCGACGCGAAAGTCGTGTCGTATGAGATAGTCGCCATGCAGCGCGAAGTCCGCTGAATTGCACGCTGAAGATCACATCGCCTATGTTGAAAGGGGCCGGGCGATTCGACCCAGTGCACAGCGGTTCCGATCTGGAGGATAATTTGAGCAGCCTTGCAGGCTGCTCAATTTATCGTTCTATTCGCCTGCTCTCGCAGAGCAAGAAAATTTTCGAGCGAATGGTTGACAATCTTATCAGTGATATCGTCCAGGTGGCTTCGTGACCGCCTGTGGCATCACAGATGCCATGCACGCCGCTAGCCTCATGCTGGAGAAACATCGTGAGAAACAGAAGCATGGCCATGTAGTATTCCTAGACTTGGAGAAGGCATTCAGTCGTTTCCCGCTTGAAATTATTTGGTACGCCTTACGATAGCACGGCGCTCCCGAGGAAGTGATTGAGTGGTGCCATTCTGTGTTCCAGCCCAACGAATCGCGTGCGAACGTCAGCCGACTTTTCAATGACATTCCCCATCACTGTGGGGACGCACCAGGGCTTTGCGCTTTCCTCGCTCATCTTCGTTGTTGTCATGGAAACCATTTCACTAGACCTTCAAATGCCAACTCCTTGAACGCTTCTCTATGCTGATAGGTGATGTTCACCCGTGAGGATAAGAACGGTCTTGAGCAACAGGTGCAAGTTTGGTCTCAGCGTTTGGCGAACTTGGGACTCAGACTGAACATCAAGAACATGGTGGAACTCTTGCGATCGAGGAAATGAGCGAGGCTCGCCGTCGATGATCATATACTGCACGCGAATTCTGACGCCGTCTGTAAGACTGGCCCTGAGTTCAAAGGGCCCGGAATGCAGCCTAAACGACGCTCCAAGCAACGCAAGGGGCATCCTTGAGGTCGCACGTTGCATACGGACTTGAACATAGTTGGCATTCATCCCGCCCAGGCATACAGTACGAGGAGAAGTGGCGTCATATAATGAGAAGATCGGACCCCGTCACAGAGAGAGAGACAAACGCTGAAGGGAAGAAGGAGAGTAAGAACAAGAAGAAGAAGAAGAAGTAACATAGCAAAATGTGGTTTAGTAATCATTACTACTTTAGTGCTCACTCAAACTTGCCTAAAAATTGCGTGCAGTTACTACTGCGACTGTACGCTTCGCGACCCAGAGCAAGTTTTTGGCATACAGGTGCCCGTGGCGCACGATACAGGCGTTTTAGTGCTAAGCATGTGTCATATTCATCTGAAGCGGGCCAAAGAAGCCCTAGGTACAAGTTTCTAGCCAAATCTGGCATTTTGCTCTGATTTTGACCCGAAATGTGGAGCACCCATGGCGTGCAGTTCAAGTCATGTTCAGCTATTCCACTAGAGATACATCCTAATGTGGAAAGACCATCCTGCATTTTTGATGAATTCATTCTGTTACTGCTTCAGTTTTCCTGATATCTATAAGTCCGTCCGACGGCAAGCAATTCATGACAGGCTGGCCGTAAAACCACTGGTGACCGTCATTCCACCAAATGCTGTCTCATTCTTTCGACCTTGACTCGAAACCTTCAATTTGGCTAGAAATCTGCCTCAGGAGTAGTTCCACTCCCGAACACGAACATGATACCTGTTTGGCGCCCAAATGCTTGTGGCACGCGCTACGGATACATGAACGCAAATGATTTTTTGTAGGACGCATGCGCCGACTCCCGTCGGATTACTTAGGTTATCGATTGGATTCGTGATTGCGATCATACCAGCGTTTGAAGGTGACTTCCAGGCCCAAAAAATTACTCATGAAATGCAAAAGCTTGCCTCCCACAAAACCCGAGCCTTCATCTCACGCCTGTAAGGCTTTATGTGCTTTGCGGTTATTCTTGCAAATTGTCTGGCAATCGCGCTTGAGTCCCCTGGAACGAGCTTTCATAACTCCGTTCAGAGAATCGTGTGCAACGTTCGAAGGCAGAATTGAAACAGCGTCGAAAAACACGTCCCTGATCTTTGTCGCATTACAAATCGCCACTTCGACCTTGCAACCATCCCTAGTAAGTAGCTTGGTATAAGCTGCAATGGTTGTGCCACTTGCGGGCTAGGGAGTGACCCGCTCAGACTCTGACTAGCTCTAGCAACGCCACCAATCTGGAGCAGCGACGCCACCCAGACATCAACAGCGTTAAGTTCGATTATGTTGGACCGCTATTGCATCGGTATAGGACATTGCTCGTTTCGCTATTCCCCCCTATTGTGTGCCGCTTCTTCGGATACTTGTCCATGCTGGAAAAATGAGCTGGAAAGGGGAAGGCCGTAGTGCGTTTTCGACTATTTCGCCTTTTTTTTGCCGAATTTTTGACCTCACTGACGATTCATTCAGCATTTACACGACCACGTTTAGACACCATTACCGCCGAATATATACCATTTTCACTTTAAATCGGACACTTTTCGAACCAAAACGGACACTTTTCAAACCAAAACGGACACTTTTCAAATCAAAACGGACACTTTTCAAACCAAATCGGACACACCCCTTGCAATGGGCAATTGATAACTAGAACACAATAGGTACTGCTGCAAGCCCCGTCCCAACACCCCCCCCCCGCCCACTTCTGAGCTAAAATTGTCCTCGATCAGCTAGAAACACATCGGTCCGATCATCGGACACAAATGCTATTCAAGGCTAATTGTTGTTAGAGAACTCGTATGGCCGCAGAAAATTTATACCTTAGCTCTTGGTCTGGACATTAGAACAGCAATCTAGGTGGAGTGAAGGACAGAGTGGATCATGACCCCGGATGAGGTGAACCAAATCTCACGATACGCGAAAAGCAATTTTGCACAAAGCATTCGATTTGCCTTCATTGGATCTCTGAAGCAAGAACTAATCCAGAATGCGCTTCAGTGCCTTTATTTTCCTACACCATATGTCTGAATCGAAACGGAGGCTGTGCCCGTTATCGTCATTTGCAACGGAGCTGAGAATTATGAAATTATGTGCGTAAGTCGTACATTAGTGTAGAAATAGCAAAAGAAACTGTTATAAATGCACAAAGAAGAACCCTGTTGGTTCCGAGCATTGTGTGACAATACGGCGCAGAGAGACTGAGTGTAGAAAGAAGAAGCAGACTGTGCTCTGGCTAGAGAATATACAATGACCTGGGGCCTCACGGCTATGTAGCGAGTGGTGGGAGGGATAAAGGTGGATCGAGCTCACGGAGGCGGATCTAACGTATCGTTGCTGAGCCGTGGCCGCATTTTATAGGTCTTTTTTAGGACGCGGATTAGGGGACATGCTTTGCGGTCGGAATTGCGCCGTGTGCTTCTTTCTGCAGCGTCGGATAATCGCACACGCTCTCTTTGAAACTTTCCGTTTCTATTGCCCTTTTTGAATTTACTCAGATCCTTGAAAGAGGGACATTTATCGCGCATCCCTTAAAAGCGCAATCCAGAGTGAGGGCATCGACTATGACTAGAGATGAGAATTGCTGCAGGTCAGTACTCCTGCTGGTAGACAGGCTGTCCTCTGTGGAGCACTGGTCATGATTTCCCGCCTTGTTGCACTTTACAGATGAACTTTGGCGAAGTAGAAAAAGTCATTTGGTCTCCGATGCTGACAAGGATGACGCTGCAAGTGAAGGCTAACCTCACGGAGAAGTTTTCATTGACGGAATATTTTGGAAGCGTGCTGGTCAAGACCGATGGTGACGTGAGCTCGAGAAACATGTCTGGATATACACAATCAAACATGCTTCGCGCACTACCTAGGTACAGACAAGTAATGCCGGCCTCTGGCGACCATGGCAAACCGTTTCACTTGAATTAGAACCGCACAGCAAAAGAATCTGCTACGAGAGTTAGAGAAGAAGCACTTATACAAATGAGTGCAAATACTTTTGCGAATATCCCATTTTCATTCAATTCAAGGAATCAAAGTGTGAAGCTCTAGCGGCTTTCTGCTTCCTTCTAGAAAAGAATGGTGGAGCCCATCGAGCAAAGTAGGGCTTGGAGTACTTGTAACGGCGATGTAATGGGCGATGGTCTTCGGTACACAAAATGACGTTGGAAATCTAGCGCTCCCACTCACGCCGCCATTCGACGGTGGCGATACGGGCTGAATACGGAACACAACGTAATCAAAGTTTCTAGGGTGTCGAAATCATGGATTGCCAAATTTCTACGCGACTGTAGTCTGTGCTTAAGGAAAGTGACGCACTTTGTCACAACACGTATTTGTAATAGAAAGGACGTGGAAGGGTAGGCAAGCAATTTTGTGAGAGGGAGAAAATGGAAAGATATCCCTTTTCCGCATTTGCCAACACAGATCAGACTGGAAGGAACAAAGAAATAGCTTCGAAAGCACCGAGAGCAATGCTCTATGTATTCACATGTTTTCTGTTGCAGGACATAGCTCCCTCTGGCTCCAAACAAGTGATGAGAGAGGTGCAGTCACTTTGTCACTTACGCATTCCTTCATGTTTCTGCCCTCCTCTATGCCCGTTACGTGACGGGCTTCTCGACAATTTTCCCGAGAGAAAGGAGTCTTCTTGCACAGGTGAAACTGACAAGCAAGCAATCAGTAATGGCTAGGAAGTCGCAAATCTTCGTCAATGACATTCGTCATTGGCAGAGATGCCTCAATAGAAAGAGCACCGGTCAATGACAAGTCCTACTGGAGCAACTGCCCTTTGCCAGCCACTGGATGCCTACTTCTTCGGTTCGTTCAAGCAATACATCCGTCGCATTTATGACTACCTAGTGCACTACCATCATAGCTCTGCGTACAGAAAAGACGGCATATCCGAAGTGAGATTTCTTTGGCAGTGTTGAACGGATATTCAAGTAATTCTTTCCCTGCAGATCACCACCCAGATGTATCGCTAATTGTGCAAACCCAGGATCAGTCCATCCTTACGCCTGGTTTGGCGTTGGGTATTTTGGTGAGCGTCCCGGACGTTCTCGACTCGGGTTGAAGAAGGATATTGTCGTCCCTTGCGAAGAAAATAATGACCGCTCTTCTTTGGCGCGTATAAGGTGCAGTTGATGCGATAGGTGTCTGGGTTTTACTTTCTTTGTTGAATTCTATGGTAATTAATAGTTATATGCTGCATGCTGAGGCGGAGGTGGTGGAGTGACAAGTGGCGCGCTTACCACTCGTACGGCGTTGGGTTCAAATCCCGGGTCGACTCCCGCCCAGGCCAACCAAGCCTTCTACCCTCCGGGGACGGTAAATTGGTACCAGATTCATCTGGGAGATAAAACACTGACTTGTACATCGGCTGGCCACCGCAAGTCATTGTATAGACCACATGCATTCAATAAGCCACTACGATTCTGAATGGGAGTAGAATGCGTGCCGCATCCCACAAAGGGATTGATCAACGGCGAAGACTTTGTCCTTTATCCTTTATGCTGCATGCTGATAAATCGGAACGTTCACATAACGAGGTGGGAATCGCGACATAAAGAAGGAGTCATGGGCAATACCTAGCCAACCTATTAGAAATTTGGACAGTCACAATTTTTTCGCAGCAGCCTCTTCTGTGGGGGTACTGGATTCTCTTATTTACGATTCTGACACCTGTTTTGACGCTGATGCCCTGACGTAATCACGTATCCGAAAGCCCATTTGCGCGAGCTGCGGTAATATCACTGATAAAAGGCTGCGGTACCAGATCAGTGAAAAATTGCGCTGGAGGTGAAATCGATTGCCTTGGTCATGATCAGAGCATCGGCTTCGCCAACAAATCTAACTTCCGTGAAGACTTCCTTCATGTTATTTTCAAACTGCTATTTTCAAAATTGTGAACTACTGACTTTAAACTAGTAATACTTCAAAGTGCAAAGAGACGTCTTAGAGTAACAAGTCCAATCTAATCCAAGTCTTTTCATGGTCGGCAGATCCGAATGCACGGAAACTGAGAACATGAAAAATGCAAAGACTTGTCAGCGCGAGTGCTCTAACCGTGCACTATCTCCATATCGTGCCGTCGAGACTCCACCACATTCATCACTATTCCATCCGATCGCAACTCAGCCGAGATACTCGGGATTGGAGGAATGTTGCGCCTCCTTCCATCAGTGGCCATGTGTAATGTCCCATTGGCGACTATGTTTCACGTCGTTTCTGGAACCTTTCTCATGTGCTGGCGGTGAATGATGCAAGCGATAGGCAGCGCATTGCAAGTGAAAAAACGCAGGGTCGAGAAACTGTTTTTTACTCGTTATTTAGTATTCCCAGGGCTGTGCAGGAAAAATGAATTCTTTTTCTGTGTATCATGCGATTACCTTTTGAAAGTGCAAAAAAAGGCTCTCAAAAAGCGCTACACTTCCTGAACGACCCCACCGGTAAGAGGTTGTTATCGAATAGATGCGAATGCTGGTGTCATGGCTATTCATATTTCTCTATTATCGTCGGGTAGATCCTTCACTTTCATGACCTTGAAATTCACGGCAATTCAACCGTTATCAAACTGAACAAGTTATCTACTAGAGCATGAAAATCTCAATAAAATTATATATCTATCATTGGCAGAACGGCTCTTCATCTACGTAAGGTTTCATGTTATAGATAGCTGTTTTTTATGGGGTGACTCAATTGTAGCACAGGGATGTGTTCCGACCACACAAAGACCAAAGTATTCAACCTGGATCTCCTAAGGTCTTCGAAAGCTTGGCCTTACACTTCGTTTTGTTTTATTTAACTTATGCTATCATGGTTGTTGTGATGAATTATGCAGAGTGTCGCACCGGATTCTTTTTCTACGTTGGGGTGATTTCCTTCAAGGGGACGGGGGGGGGGGAGGGGGAACGGGTTCGAGAATTGAGTAAGCTCCATACGTCACGCATACGACATGATACGCCAAGGACTGATACAGTTTCATTTTGCGTGGTCCGCGGCATAGTACAGTCTTGTTCGCTGCGGATGACGGGGCTTCTCGAAGGTATCAGTAATTCCCCATCTGTTGTTGTCCATTACCAACTTTAATAATTGTTGGAGAACGGGCTGGTGGAGCGCCAAGCCTAGCCTCAGTGTTAAGATTCACCATCCGCAGCAAACAAGACTGTAAGACATCTAATGGGCTAAGGTAGTCCCTATTACCAATGATCACGATCGGCGAGGAGTGCATCGAATTGTCCATCGTACACTTGCGCTATTGTTGGGTGTGGAGAGTTCACATAGAGTAAATTCGTTCTTTATGAGGTTCCAGTTATTGAAAATGACCAAAACAACTTAGATAGGTTGTTGGAAATAAATGACAAATCAATTCACTGTAGCGAGGGGGCTACAGGTGGAGGCCACGGCACATCCCATATTTCCCTGGACGGAGGATGAAGTCCACCGAGGTAGGAAGAATGAAGGTTGGGAAAGCAGTGGGTCCAGACGGGGTACCGATAGAGGCATGGAACGCTCTCCGAGAGAGGGGGGTAACTTGGTTCACTCACTTTCTGAACAACGTAATAACCAAAGGAAGAATGCTGGGTGTGTGGAGGGGTACAATCATCTCCTACTCAGAGAGAAAAAAAGAAGCAACGGAGTGCTCCAACTATCGCGGCACCAAGTTGACTCCCCATGTCATGAAGCCGTACGAGCAGCTGGTCAACACAAGTAAGGGAACTTGTCCCCAAGTAAGGGCGGGGGGAGGGGAAACTTGTTCCCTCGGCTTCATGCCCGAAGGTCCATTACTGATGCCATCTTCATCGCTAGATGATGAAGAGGTATCAAGGAGGTAAACATCACGGTTGGATCAGCCTTCAGCCCGTTCCTCTTAATCCTGACTTGGACTATGGACGTCATGGCAGAAGAACTCATAGAGGAGCTTAGGAGGATTACCTTCTACGCTGACAACATTTCCCTGATAGCAGATAGCAGGGAAGAACTTCAAGGCGCAGCGGTGGCTGCAGCGGTGGCAAGTTGTGCTCGCTGAAAATGGACTTCGGCTGAATGTGAAGAGGACCACATTCCTGAGCTCTGAAGAGTGCACCAAACTCGTCGCAGACCACCACGGCGGAAGCATCGAAACGGTTGAGATTTTCCAGTACCTGGGGAGCGATCTAACAGCTGTTCGTGGCATGGACCAGGCGGTAAAAGCTCCAATCGGTGTATCCTGGATGAAATCGAGTGAGTTCACAGGCATCTTCTGCGACCAGCGATGCTCGGAACGCTCAAGTGCAAGGTATATCGGTGGAGTCTAGCCTGCCATGCTCCATAGCAGTGAGTGCTGGCCCGTATGCAAGAAAAAGCAACTCCACTAAGCTAAAATGTTAATGCTGAGACTGCGGCTGGACACGACTAGACAGAATTAGAAACGAGGACGTCGCAGTCACACGAGCCCCGATCATGTTGAAGTTAAGAGAGCAGCGACTGCGATGGTATGGGCACATGCTGAAAAGGCCACCAACCACCCCCCCCCCCGTAAAGTAGGCGCTGGAATTCAATGTACAGGGCAAGCAATCACGAGAAGCCCCAAAGAAGAGGTGGAAGGGCGTCGCTAAGACGGAGCTCGCTGCAGTGAATGCCTCGGCAGGAAATGCAAAGGATCGAGGGCACCGATCGCGTTGTGATGAATTTCTGTCAATACACACCCCCCCCCACCGCCCTCCCAAGGCGACTCTCAATCGGCTCCCCTCAGTGTTCATGGCTAATGGCTTAGAGTTGCGATATTTCCCCTTTTGAGGACAAAAGCGAAAATCATGGGGGGAAAACAGGCCTCGAGGATGAATGGACTCGATTGAAATGGTGAGCCCATTCACCAAACGAGCAATTTTCCCCCCAAGGCCAAAAAGGAAGAAACTACTTCTCTGGTAGCAGATAAACGATACTATCCCAGCCAAAATCGTTTAGGTGCCACCAGATAGACGCTTAACTGCAGGCAGATTCATACGTCATAAGGGCAACAGCACTAAATTGTTTATCTGCCATCAGATAAACAATTTAATGGTGGCGTCTTCATGTGGCATGAATCTGCCAGCAGTTGGGAAGTGGAAACACTGAAGAAAATGTGGAAGATCTGCGAAAATAAACGACAAGAAAGAGGCAAGGGTAATCAAGCATGTTGTGAAGAACACGAAGGAAATAAGATCATTGAAAAAAGAATGCGAAAGATTGAGAAACCATTATAAGACTAAAAAGAAAATAATCAAAATATTGGTTCTGTTTATATTGCTATGCCACTCGAGGTTTTTAGGTGGGAATCTTTATTCTACGGCCTAACGTTTCGACTTGGTCGTCTTCTTCAGAGGCCTAAACGCGTTTCGAGGTTAGGAAATGAACACTACGTCACTAAGCGCCCAACCAACCCTAGCAGTTCCGATGGCGTGTACGGAACTCAACCCGGAAGCCCACACAACACGAAGAGTGTACTCACCAAGCTTCCACCGTATATCCGCAAACGCGGCTAGTAGTTAGTAGAGAATGAGACTTACTATAGCATCTACTGACACGTCTAGAAGTGAGGAGACGCGCGTATGACTGCTACTTAGAGCTCGCAATACGGTGTGTATGGCAGAAGGTCATTTGTCATTGACGGACACTCATCTCGGCTGTTCATCCTAGGATTTCTGACTGAAATCCAAAACGCCTCTAAAGCCGTTCTTGCCGAAATTTCCGTCTCCTGCGCCAATATCGTACACTTGAATTCAAAGTTGTTGCCGTCATGCTCCTCAGATTTATGCTTTCCAAGCGCTGTCGTGAGCCTAACACGTCTCATACCAGCTCGTTATTCGTATACCTAGCGGCCTTCCAGTCTATCCGATATATGTGCGTCCACACGCCAGACATTCTATTTGGTAGATCACACCCGATTTAGCGCAATCACCGAGTCTGCCGTGTGGACAAATAAAACAATCTCTAGATATGCACTGTTTATTGTACAGCCTGTTTCGAACCAGTTGCTGCTTGATGTTGCAGCTGGGGAATGTTAACCAACTGAACAATATCTTGCAACTGTGCTCTAACAATGCTCCGTTGTACTGCCCAGCTCTTATCGTATCGGAGATAAAAGGAAGGCATAGCGGTAGTTTGTTCAGACGCGAGCCTTCTCGCATATTAGAGCGCTGTCCTCCAGTGCGTTGTGGTACCGTGTAACCGTTCATGGCAGCTATTTCACAAGTTAGTTGACGTTCAGTTTCGCCTGTGCACATACTCGTTGCTGTTCTCAGCATGTTGTTGACAACTGCACGTTTGACGACCTGTGGATGAGCTGACGTAGCGTGGAGCAAGATATTCTTTGAACTGACTTTACGCTACCACTTCACGCTGACAATGCCACTGGATACTTTTACCTGCGTGTTGTGTGGTCTTTCGGGTTGAGTTCCGAACACGCCATCGGAACTGCTAGGGTTGTTCGGGCGCTTAGTAAGGTAGTGTTCATTTCATAGCCTCGAAACGCGTTTAGGCTTCTGAAGAAGACGACCAAGTCGAAATGTTAGGCCGTAGAATAAAGATTGCACCTAAAAACTTCGAGTGGCATAGCAATATGAACAGAATCAACAACAATGCCGAGGTTACAACAAGAGAGAACTTGGAGAAAAATACTGGTGTTAGCGTTGGAATATCAGTTGTTCGCGGCCATCCAAAGTCGCAGTTAGTTTCTTTGTGCCGTAGTATTAGAGCGAGCTATTTCACGGTCCGGATTCATTTCCAAGCCAGGCACTCTGGAAGCACCCTTCGCTGAACACCCGTGACTCTTTGAGAGCGGAGCTTTCGAATAGAAGAAAACAGTTCGGTAAAATAGAAAAAAAACACTAGGTTGGCGCTTACTGATTTAGTCTGACAAGGTAAAGATGGTAGGTTGGAGTGGCCATTTGAAATGAAATGTATACCAGCTGGAAGGTCTTCGGACGGGAATTAGAAACCGTCTTCCATATCTGCTGCGGACCTCCCGGAAAGAAGTTACGGAGGTTTTAGGGGGAGAATACACTACGAATTGGCGGCGCAAGGCTGACGAGATCGTGGCAGCATGGCCGAGTGAATACGTCGTAGGGCTCAAGGATGCGTGGTCGAGGGTTTGGATCCTTGATGCGTGTGCTCTTTTGCATTTTTTCAAAAGTGGTCCCTGTGCACTTCAAAGCTATTCTGCATAACACCTGTCCATGACAATGTCCTGTAATGATTCTGAACTGATGGAGCCATTGCGAACCATTCCATAAAGATCACTTCTGGCTGTTGTCTTCTTCTTTCTTTGATTTGAAAAGCCTACACAACAAAAGGGCATTCCAAAAGAAGATTTTGCCGTTAAATGACTTTACTCTCCAAACGACATGACTGGAAAACGAATCCGAACGCACGATGTTGTGCACGAAGATGAGTATAGTGGGGAAAATGCTTCCATATGAAGGCATTGATGTGACAACCATGCTGCTGGAGATCGCGACGGGAAGAGCTTCATCCACCACTCATATAATGTTGAATTATGTCTATCTCAAATGTTTTCGTATCTGCTGGAAGTTTCGGCTCGTATGAAAATTTCGGAGGTAATCTCCATGAAATCGTGCGCAATGGCTCCATCAGTTTGGAAACACTACGTCACGACATTATGAGGTACCAGAGTTATGCAAAATAGCTTCGAAGTGCACAGGGGCCACTTTCGAAAAAATGCAAAAGAGCACACGCATCAAGGATCCAAACCCTCGACCACGCATTTGTGAGCCCTACGACGTATCCACTCGACCATGCTTCGCTGAGCTCCTTAGCCTTACGCCGCCAATTCGTAGTGTATTCTTCTCCTAAAAACCTCCGCAACTTCTTTGTGGGAGGTCCGCAGCAGATATGGAAGACGGTTTCGTAACTCCCGTCCGAAGACCTTTCGACCGGTTTACAGTTGTCATTTCAAATGGCCACTTCGGCCTACCATCTTGTGAGCAAATTCAAAATTCTCCTTCTTGAGTCACTTTGTAGCCCTGTAAAGTCATTCAAGGGTCATTTACAAGTTCTTATGCTTTGAAAAGCCGTGACATCTTCATACAAGGCCATTTGTAAAAAAAATAGTGCCAGAGTTCAAGGGAACTCTAATTTTTAATTAGATTTTCATTTTTTTCGAGGCCTGCTATTCAAAAAAGTCGCACGCTGTGATGTCATTGAGACGCTTTTGGACGACACGAAAAACCCACCCCCTCCGACGCGATACCATTTCCAGTCGGTTTGAAGATTTTGGTATGCTTCTAGAGCACATGTTTTCGCCGAGTGTATCAGAAAACAGTTCATTCGTCACCGTTTGGCATCAGCTTTGTAATGAGCCATGCATACGGCTCCCACGCAGAGGTGTTGGGAAGGTGTAACATTTTCTTAGGGCTTACTCTGTGCAAGCAAGTGCGCTCCTGCAATCAGAAGGGTTGGAACGTGTACGTGTTTCATTTCTTCATTGAGTTATGACGTCGCTATGGGCTACCATCGTAATTACTGTTATCGCCTATTCTCCACTTCTGAGCTTGTAGGTCCTGTTTTAAGTGTCCTTTCAGGTTCAGGTGTTTGCACATGGAGAACAATGAACAAATCTTTCACCATTCAAGCTGTACAACATCTGAGCATCGCTGCTCTCCCCTCTTCAGATTGGGCCCTGCGCTTACGACCCATCCCCGCTGTGATTATTATAACGGTGGCGTGCCCTGAGTGGATCGGAACAAGTGGCGGCGTCTAAAAAAGAACAGCTGACCCTGCGACGCTGCGGGACCAACAACATTAGGGAGTAGGAAGAAGGAACGGCAAAGTCGTTTTGGTCTTCCAGTATCGTCGTAAACTATTACTTCAACGGTACTACCATTTGTCATCGAGTTGCTCGAACTCTCCATTCGCCCCTGCAACGTGTTAAAGCTTCTCAATGAGTTCTCTGTGCTCGGGAGACACGATGTGCATCATATAGTTTGTTCAGAGCATTAACGAAGAAATCTAACAACCGCGAAGGCGGTCGTCCGGGAGTTCGTTCAACACCCCGTCGATTCTGTTCGGCTCTGGTCCCGCGCTCGCCGTCGAAATACATGGCGTGCACGATCTACATGATCTGATCGTCGTCGGAGTGCAGAGCTCCGGATTTCTTCTCTCACTTACAAGATAAAGCTGCGAAATCGAAGAGGAGCCGGGAGTTCTTCGTCTTCTTCGCTCGCTCTCTCGATGTTCTTGAAAGCTCCCTAAGTTGCTCACTTCCTCTCGCTGAGCTCTGCTGCTGAATTGTGCATCATGTTGACCTCCCACGCAGGCACACATAGCTAGGGCATTCAGAGTCATTCATTCCGTCGTGTGAGAATGCGACCTCAGAAACAGGTTTGCGCTTCATGAACATCTTCTTCGTCAGATTCAGCTGCAAATCGATTTTTTCACACGCAGCAGCAACTAGCTAGCATTTGCACCGCTTGCTCGATGTTTGACGTGTTCAAAACGCTTTCATCAGCGAAGCGGCAGTTTCCAGCCGTCTATCTTCACTTCTGTTCCTCCCATTCCAGTTGACGCATGACGTCCCCGAGAGAGAACCTATCTCGAACTCTTGAAGAGAGGGGTTCGAGATGGTTTTGATGGTTTTGCTATCTCGGACCCCTCTCTTTACGCGGATGATGAACTCCGTGTATAATGGTGACGTTCTGAGCGTGAAGTTCAGTCGTCTCAGTACATAAGGATTTTTCATGAATGTAGGGCTCATGAAGAATCCTGATGTACCGAGTAGGAACGCCCTTGTCGCCCAGAGCTTTCATGACCGCTCCTGTCAACTGAGTCGGAGGCTTTCCTCTAGTCGATGAACTTGAGGCATAACGGCTTTTTGTTTCCTCACGATACTTCGATTCGTTACCTTCGCTTGGTGATCTTCGTTGCCGTGTGAATGTAAGCAATGGTGCTGAATCTCTTCGAAACTGTGATCGCTCGCATGGCTGTCCTACATTAAATGTTCTGTCAATCCTGCATAGAATTACTCATGTGAAGAGTTTGTAGTCTACAGACAGCTCGCAGATTGGAACATAATTGCCAGTGTCGTACAGGTTTCCCTTCTTGTACAGCAGCAAAGTCCTGCTGGTTTTTCACGAAGTGCGTACCTTTGTTCCGACAGGTAGCGCGTGAAGAGTCGAGAGAGAGTTTTGACGAGAACTGGCGAAAGATTGTTCAGATGTTCGGGTCTGATGCAGTCGGGACCTGGTGCCGTCGATTCTTCACAGACGAGATGGCTTGTCGGATTTTGGGAGGGAGTACTAAAGGAACGACGTATCAATCCTGCTCCAAGCAGTACGGTAGCAGGTGGCATGTCTACCAAGAAGAAGAGTGTAGAAGTCATGGATGACTTCCTCCATCGCAATTTGAAATACAGTGAGTTTCGGTCCGGGCGTCGGAGACGGATCGTCTTTGTCTTGCAGTTGGCGAAGTTATGGCAGGCGTTGCGAGTGTTCTTCTCGACTCTTGCTGCTTTCATCAGTACTGTTCTCTCCGAAGACGTTTATCGCTTCTCTGCGTACCTTCGCAGCTCGTGTGACCCAAATAGATGGATCATCTTGGGAGTTCCGCGAGATAAAGGCTTCTTGGTAATTATGGAACACACGGACTTCTTGGCGCAGTCGTGAAGATGTTCAACAAGACGTTTATATTGCTCGTCAATGTGGTTGGTAACAAAGTCTTCCCGAGATTAGCAAGTGACGTGAAGTGATCTCAATTGACAACACTCTTGAGACTTTTCTTCTTGAACTTTGCGGATCTCTCTCTCTCCGCATCGAAAAGCGGAACCTTGCGCGGAAGAAACGCTTGTCCGTTCTCGTCCAAAACATGAATCTACAGCGACGTCGGTCAGGCAAAATTTTCGATGGAAGATGATGTGGTCCATGTCGTTGTGGGACTGTTCACCAGGAGACTCCCATGTCCAGCGTAGAAAGTGGAGCTTCTGGAACTCTGAGTTACCATGGATATGGGTCTGAATGATGAACTCAGACAGCCTTTCACTCTGTTCATTCCACTCTGTTCTCCCTGGGTTTCGATGTGAGGACCCTCAGCCGCTCTTGTGGGTCCGACTTTAGCGTTGAAATCGCTGAAAATAACATTGAAGAGGTTACGATCTTTCTTGTAGAACTTCTCCAATTCCACATATAACGTTCCAAGAAGCAGTTCTTCTCCAGGTTTCTAGACAGCATGTGGCGAGTGATGCCTTCGCGTCTTGGTCAGTCCATTGACGTCGTGCTCGACCTTCTTGGCTTGCATCATAATATCTTCAACGTGAGCTCCCGATGCAAGCACTGCGTTCAAAGTGCAGACCCTCTCCAGTGGCCGGTTATACGAAGGTTTCATTTGCCACTGCACCATCTGCTCCATATCAGCCCCCTTATAAGATAAAATCGAATTCCTATCTCTAGCTGTACTGAATTGGCTTCATAAACACTCTTTCAGCACAATTTTTTCCCTGAAGTGTCAGCAAAGGTTTTCAAACAAATTATCGGGTTCTTGAAATGATTCAGTTCTTACACTGACGATGGGCAGAAATCTCATAAACTATTTAGGTCAGCAAGCATTAGTTACCCATTATTGCCCAATCATCCGGAATCAGACCAGTTTTTAAACGACTTTTCTCTTCAATGGCGGACCTTTCTGAACTTTTGTTTACAGAGTTAGTTTGGCCTCCTCAACACGTACATCGCATCCCCTTACAAGGGAGTCTTTCAGGTCGTGGCGCGTTTCTTAAAAGCGGTTTGTTGCTTGTTGTAGGGGTCCATACAAGGAATACAAAAATGGGTTTCATTTTTGCCATGCGTTTCTGTGGAGATCAAAAATAGTGAAAACAATTTGACAAGAAAGGGCTATTCTAACCGTCTTATTGGGCTCTGTTGTGGCGGAGTGGATAGTGCGGTCGGTTCTCCGAGAAGGTTTGCGGATCGGATCCTCTTGGCGCCGGATTTTTTGCATTTTTCGGATACTTTGCGTTTTTCGGATTTCTGTCTGCTTGTGTTCCTGCGTGCGTGATGATGTATATAACAGGGATATATCCATTTAAGAGCTCATTCTATACACTCAAACTTCACGAGTCACCCTACACAACCATTGCGCTCTCGAAACATTATTGAGGAAACTCTTGCTGAAAATCGGGGATGACTGGATACCCTACACACGAGTACAACACTCATTTTTGACCAGGCGCAGATTATCGCCGATTTGCTGCAAGAGCATTCTTGCACTAAATTGTTGTCAACCAGCATGCATGGGCTGTTAAGCACTCAGGTCGAGGAGAAAATTTTCGCTGGAAGTCTATATAGAGGTTATTTTCGGCCCTGATCACGGTTCTGACCTTTATAAATGGCGCCTAGGTCATTTGGCGCCAACATTTGGCATTTGGCTCTGAATACCCCACCCCTAACTGCGGGTTGGGATGCTGCGAGAATCACTTGAGAAACTACAATGCTGCCTCACTGTGTGCCAAATAAAGTACTTTTTCAAAGCTTGACTTGTATTTTTCCGATGCAATGACGACGAAGGCCTCATTTGCTGTGCATACTCAACATTAGAGATAGAAAAAAAAACCTAGAAAAATGGTTCGAAATCGCTTTTCCCCAGCAAATATTCACCCATTTTTTGACCTCTCAGGTGCGCATAGCAAAAACGAAACCCATTTTTGTGATCCTTATATGGACCCCTACAACATGCAACACACCATTTATGAAAAGCGCGCCCCCACAACCTGAAAGATCTCCCTTGTTAGCTCAAAACCGCTCGGCGCTCGCGCATCAGGCATTTTTAGACCAAGCGCATGTGATGTTTTTGTTTAGGGGAGTGTCAAAGCACCCTGGAGCACAGTTACAGCGATTCAGTGATTTACGCTATTCTGGCGCGAGCGTCCTACGGTTTTGTGTCAAGCGGATAGAATATTCGTGTTCAAACAGTCTAATCTCCGGAACAACCTATCTCCGGAAACATTTCAAACAACTTTCGTGATTTACGGTATTCGCGGATGTGAAAGTCGTGTTCAGGAGATGAGACTGCATCTGGAGACGAATTTTTAGCCGAATTTATCCTCGAGGAAGAAAGCCGTTTAAAAACCAGCCTGATTGCGGATGATTGGGATAGTAAAGGGTTGAACAGTGCCGATTAGCATTTGATTTAGTTGAATTTCATCTTGACGCTGACTATTCCAATCTGTCTTGATTGCTTTTCCGTAGTCAACACAGAAGCAATAAACATCGGTTCTCAACCCCCAACGGCATCTCATTGTCACAGCAATGTACATATTTTCTAGTTATAATCGTTCAGTGAACGCATATCCATCATTCGACGATGTTAGGCATCATAACGACGCAGCGTACGTGGAGCCATGGCAATATACTGTGAGTCGTTTCCTCAACTTTATATACATATATTATGCACATTTACATATACGTACATTATATATAGAATTCCAACAACACCATTCTCACTCTAATTTCACCAAATTTCAACAAGTTCACCACTTTCAAAACAAGTTCACCTCCTTCCAAATCCAAAATAATACTTTACGAATCAAATTCCCCAAACATTTTTTTACACGAAACAGTTGATCACCCAATTTGCAGTAGACACCACCGCAAACCTTGCCCGACGGCCACGCCTACTTTTCGGCGCTGTCTTAGTATTTCCAATTTATTTTGTAACTCTGCTTCTACGACTTTTTAGACTTTTGCTATTTCATACAAGTCGCCTGCGAAATCTTGATACACAGGCCCACTGGCGGCTCCGCCCGTTTTTAGGGAACTTGTTGCGAATTTTGAACTCTGTGGCTTTCACACGTCTTTGTTTTTCACCCACTCTTCACGCAACGGATGCATGGAGTCATTCCATAGACGCACATTTACAGTAGCTTAAAAGACATGGAACAAGACAAGAAGAACTTTCCAACAATTTTTACTTATTTATTACTTATTCTGAATCAACAGTAGGAATTAGGAACACTGATTAACAACAATACGACGGTAAACAGATAACATCAACAATTTGGCAGAGCAAAGTATATCGAGATAAAGAGCGTCACTTTGCAGGGGCGTGGTGCTAGGATCGAATCCCAGCTCGGCTCCCGGGAGTCAAGCAAACTTCTCACACCTCAGAGGCTCTAGCAATTAGGAGAAGTAATAGACACATGTAGAAAAAAGTACTACGTGAACAGTAATATTTTGTTTCATCCCTTAATCACATACAAACCGTTGTAATTTCGCCAACCCTGAGAGTCACTAGTGTGGCGGGGTGGCCGAAATACGGATAGTAATAGGGAAGTAGTTTACAAAAAGATTATGGGAAGTTGACGCTAGACACTCATGCAAGTCATGCAATAAGATGAAGATAACAAGAAGAATAGCACTAAACATCAAATAGTTCCAATAAAAAACTTACAAGTAAATTTGTTCCCATTTGGTAGCTATGACGAAAACTTGAAGCAGCTAACTGTTGCAGAGAATTACAACATGAGAATCAAAAGCTGAAAATAAAAACATGACTTAGAATAGACAGTCGCTGCCATTACCCTTAACTAGCTAACTCATCTTTTTGTAACTATTTACAATGGAATGTTTGTACCATATAAATTCGTTTTTATAAATACATCCAACAATGCTACGTATAATGAAGTCCCCTTTGTAGCCATTGTACAAAAGTCTTTCGAATATATCCATTACTTTGCAAACAAATTATCAAAAAACGAGCGTGAAATTATCAAAGTGTTCGCTAATCTTAAACATAAAACGGACAGCTTCATCTCCATCACATCTCCACACTAAAGCAAATATTCCATATCACGTGAAATCCAACACTATATATGCAGAAATACTAAGAACAACACAAACATGCACCAACAGAAAAGATTCCATAGATAGATTAGACCACACCATTAAGCAACTTATAGAATCAGGATACAACACAAATATTTGTTCATGCGTAGCCTTATGAAATGCCTAATCAAAAACCCTTCTATAAAATGCAAATACAATTTACAACATTAGAAAATAGTACACACAAGCAATTACAAATGAAATACGAAAAAAAGATTGGACACGAACAAAAGAAAGAAGTTCACATAAAAAAATAAAAATGAATTAAAAAATACCAAAATGAGAATCATTAAGCTAATTTACACAAAAATAAAGAAAACGAATTTTAAAGTAACCGTTTGTTATCAAACCAAAAATAAAAATGAAAAATTGAAAAATTCTAACTAAATAAGGTAATTAAGGTGGGCAAATAATTACTGAAGATATACAAAAATACTACTCATGAAAATGTAAAGAACGGAAACATTGAAGGTAAAGAATAAAAATACCTCAACGAAATCCTTCTATTGTATCAAGCACTAGCTTCGTGTGTCATTTTGTCGGTATAAATGTATGTATTTATGTATGTATATTTGTATGTCGTCCATCTGCAAAACGCTTCACGGATTGAACAGGTTAGACGAAAGGAGAAACGACCGCTAGACGAACCGGAACCGATTGGTGCACACGTATCAATCCAGTATTTTGATTGTGATAACACGTATATGTTAGATATCGCATTGATCTACCGACCCACCCATGACCACTACGTTTGATCTTTACCTACCGTATTAAGGTACTACTTTTCGCGCCTAATTAACGATCTCAAGTGACTATATAAACCCAACGTTTTCTATCAGTTATGTGTTCTATTCCTAATAAATATTCTCTGCCTACTCTACTGCCATCTACCTCTCCAACGACTCAACAGCTATATAAGACAACCATTCGGTACGCTCCAAGCCATTGCGCGAGATGCTCGCGGTGGCAGCTCGACGTGAGCTCATGCGGGGGGCAGGGGCGGGGGTGGGATGGAGGAGTCCCCCCTCTGCCTTCTTCCTCTGCACGTGCTCAGGTGGGCTAGCACGTGCAGGGTAGGGGAACAAGGGGATATGTTGGGTGAAGGGGGTACGTTGAGGGGGTCGCAGCGTACGTTTTGAGCACACAGCAAGGGAGTAGGGTACAACAGCCAGCAAAAATGCAAACCAATCGAAATAAAGTAACAAAATAAGATGTTGTCTTGATCGAAATAATACCTACAACTACTTAAGAGAACCATTTAATACACTCCGAGCCAATGCACGAGCTGCTCGCGTGGCAGCTGGACGTGAGCTAGCGCGTGGGTTGCTCCATCTATTACGAGTCGATCGCACCAGCGCAGTTTGAGTAGCAGAGTGAATGAACAAATTCCGCATCCATTATCAAGTACGCCTGGCGAGGCCAAGCCAAGTACGCCTGGCGAGGCCAAGCCAGCTAAAGAGAAGGAGGAGAGCTCGGCGTCAGCCGGGCGATCCGACTGCTTATTATATGAACATAATTAAAAATAGTTACTGTCTATACATAGATCTTACATCCTATGCCACACATAATGTAATAAAAAGGGACTCACCATGTGTTTTCGGCAAAGGGATATACCAACAATGAAGAGAAATGAAATGAAAATGAACTCAAACAACACAAGCAGCATAACGTCTAATATCAAGTGTTATCAAGCTGAGCCATAAGTTCATTTTGTTTTCTCATGTATTTTAAAGAAGCGAGGCCGCCTCAACAGTGGGATTTAGGATGCGAGAAAACACGCCAATGGGTAGGTCCAGCATACTGAAAATAATCTTAATTTGAATCAAAAATTAATATAAATTAAAAAATAGGTAAACATTCACCATGATAACAAATTGACTTCGTTATTATCATCATTATCACTAACTCGTTCTTCCCTTTTCTTCTTTTCTGAAAAATGGTTACCACCAAATCTTACGTGTAAAATAGTTGGGAACTCACCATAAGCTGACATTATAATGTACTAAATCTCAAACGTATAATAATTATGATGTTATTAAATACATAATTTCAAAAAATATCCCATGCAAGTCATTATTCTTTCTCTCCCTTACTGACGAGCACAGGAGAAGAATACACAACTCGTTTGGATTCCGTCTGAGGGCACGTGCGAAACTGAACTAAACTACCTCCTTATATTGACCCCCATATAATAATTAACAACTGACTATGAGGCTAACAAAAAATTTGTCTTACATACATTACAAGACACTACACCCTACACTATACTATATTAGAGTTTCTGTGTATATAACAGAAACTCATTGTTGATAGGTATTTTTTATCACTGTACGGAAATCCAACAACTTTGAAGCTATAGTCGTCCGTTTTATTATACAACTTAGTGCTTCTCTTTCCATTTATTATGCTGACTGCCAAATCTTAATAATTACTAGATATGTCACTTATAAAAGTTTTTTCCAGCCAAAGTGTATTTACATAGGCATCTGTGAATGGTCCTTCGACGTTGTTTTCATTTTGGTTGTGCACCACGAGTGAATATATTGCATGTCCTTACAAGGGAAGGATGGTAGGTCGAAGCGGCCATTTGAAATGAAATGTATACCGGCTGAAAGGTCTTCGGACGTGAATTACGAAACCATCTTTCATATCTGCTCCGGACCTCCCAGAAAGAAGTTACGGAACTTTTTAGGGGGAGAATACACACGAATTGGCGGCGTAAGGCCAGCGAGATCGTGGGAGCATAGCCGAGTGGATACGTCGTAGAGCTCACGGATGCGTGGTCGAGGGTTTGGATCCTTGATGCATGTGCTCTTTTGCAGTTTTCCGAAAGTGGTCCCTGTGCACTTTAAAACTATTTTGTATAACACTTGCCCCTGATAATGTCAGGCGTAATGATTCTGAACTGATGGAGCCGTTGCGAACGATTTTATGGAGATCACCTCCGGCTGAAAAGATTGTCATACGAGCCGGAAACTTCCAGCAGGTACGAAAACAGTTTTAGATAGAAATCATTCAACATTATGTGAGTGGTGAATGAAGCTCTTGCCCAGCGCGATCTCCAGCATCATGATTGTCACATCAACGCCACTTCAATGGAATCATTTTCCCATACTCATCTTCATGCACAATATCGTGCGTTCGGATTCGTTTCCAAGTCATGTTGTTTGGAGAATAATCATTTGAAGGCGAAGTCTTCCTTCGGAATGCACTTTTGTTGTATATGCTTTTCAAATCAAAGAAAGAAGAAGACAACAGCCAGAAGTGATCGCTATGGAATGGTCCGCAATGGCTCCATCACTTAAGAATCATTACGTCACGACATTATCAGGGACAAGTGTTATGCAAAATAGTTTCGAAGTGCACAGGGACCACTTTCGAAAAAATGCAAAACAGCACACGCATCAAGGATCCAAACCCTCGACCACGCATCCGTGAACTCTACGACGTATCCACTCGGCCATGGTGCCACGATCTCGCTGGCCTTACGCCGCCAGTTTGTAGTGTTTTCTCCCTAAAAAGCTCCGTAACTTCTTTCTGGGAGGTCCGCAGCAGATATGGAAGACGGTTTCGTAATTCCAGTCCGAAGACCTTTCAGCCGGTATGCATTTCATTTTAAATGGCCACTTCGACCTACCATCATTCCCTTGTTAGCGATGAGAGGTTATGATCCAACTTTGTGAACATGTCGGTGAAATCCGCTGTGTAGATTTTGAGATTGCCAAATGGGATATATGCGAAGTTCATGGCTTATATTGATGTACTAATGGACCAATACGTCTTGATTGTTCTATTACGACTCTGTATTATTTACTATAGTGTAACTGACAAAGTGTTCCTTATTACGGGTGAAAACTGTATTAAGCTCTTGTTCCTATGGTTTAACACTACTACTATGAACTCCTGTATGTATCTGAAATTGATTATGTTTCTTATGTGGTTTTGGCAGCGCGTATATAGTGGGTAGATGTTCACCTATGTTTGCATTAATGCTGTTTTTTACACAAAAATTTATGCTTAATTTCCAAGGAATATGTCCCTTTGTGGTATGAGTTCCTATTGTTACTGTTACCATAAACAAGTTGCGATTTAGAACATCTTATTCAATACCCATTTCATTCATTATATTCATGAGGTAGAACTTTTTGCAATACCGTAATTATTACTTGCCTTGTCGAGAGGGCAAAAACGTATTTATCTTGATATTGTGAAGTTGTGAAGTACGTGGTTTCCTATATTTCTAATATAGGCCTTTGTTAGCAGAGGTTAAACTTTGTTATGGTCGCATAAGCGTAGATGTTGTTGCAATTGTTTTACTTTGTTAGCTTTATATTTACTTTTATAGTAATTTACAACCTTGGAGACTGTGCTGTAGATTTTCCTCTGTAGAAACTCTGGCGAGGTTGTTATACCACTTTATTCGGCTTACGCACGTTTCTGCGAAACCGCCTTCATCACAGCTTGAAAGGATCGAAACGATTTTGTGACTATCCGACCAAAAGGCTCTGCAATCCTGCTGAAGTTCGACCCCAAATCAGGTCATCACCCAATCACGAAGAAGCCGCTTACCGTAACCCAGTCGGATCCTCGAGACCAATAGGACTAGCCATCCTATAGAATAGGATGGCTACTGAGCCAACACTATATGGCGGATTCCTCCCTATATCGGCCATTCTCTGCGAGGGAGTTCCAGACGCAGTTTCGCAGACTGAATCGACAGTGGGTTACAGTAGCTGTATCAGCAGGTTTGAGTTCAAGTCATAACACGTCTCGAACTCGAGTCGCCGTGTTGTCCCGTCCTGCACCTGCTTATAAAAACACACAAGTTTCCGGTGGCAAATGGTCTGGCAACAATTGAACCCATCTCTGTCAAAGTTCGACCGATTATCAGCTGCGTGTGTGGCCCCCACTGACCGGATCGCTTGGTTTCTCAATGCCATCTTGATGCAACTGCTCAAGTATATACCATCCCGCCTGACAAGCGCCCAAATGCTCCTGGATCGTCTTAAAGCACTGCAGGTCAGCAGTGCTAGCGTTATGAAGTCCGACGTTGAATCCCTGTACATGAACGTAAGCGATGGGTCTGCTATGGAAGCCGTAATGGAGCTTCTAGGTCAGCACGAGGGCGAGATCAGCATGCAGGGTTTCTGTCAGCCAGTTGATGGCGCTACTGTGTGAAAGCCTCGACTGTAACGTCTTCATGGTCTGGTAGACATTTTGCGCGAACCAGGGGCTTGGCTATGGGGCAACGATTAGCGCCGACGACTACGCTTGCCATTGCCTTCATATTCAGAGTAGAGGCGCCTGTTTTGGAACGCTACCGCATGCTATTCTGCCGTTACATCGATGATTGCTTGGTGGTTTTCTCTACACAACATGAGGCTATATGCCTGTTTTGCCTGTTTTGACCTGCTACGCTCGCAGTCTGAGCACATAAGACTGACAAGGGATGAAGCATCAGAAAATTGGCTCCCATACCTAAACATTGAGGTGAAAATTCCGGGCGGCAAGCTCTCGACAATTGCTAAAGGAAGCCCAGCAGCAAGAACATCATTGTGCACTGCCAGCCTGCCTATCCTCTCCAAATGAAGCGCGCTGTAGGGAGGAACATGTTCCGTTAAGGAACATGTTCCGAACGGCAGCACACGTCCGCTCGGGAGATGAGGAGCGGAAGGACTCCTTGGAACGGGCACGCGATATAGCTGCTGAGAATAGCTATGAAACGCCTTTGACCTCCTACAAAGCCAGAATTGGTGGGACCAACAACAGAGGCGGTGGTAGCGTGATAAGCGGCAGAATCCCCTTCATGCTACCATTCGTCTACGGTGAGGTGAGCACTTCTGTAAGGAGGTGTCTGAGGGAGGTCAGGTTTAAATAACATAGTAGCCATTGTAAATATACCACCCAATAACCTGAAGCCGCCCAGTGAGGAATCGATTGTACGGCCGCCTATGTACAATCCCCGATTGTGTGGTCTGCCCGACCAGAAAAGAGGGTGATTGTACTATGTCAGGGGTGGTCCACAAAATCACCTGTCGCAGCTGTGGGAAGCAGTACATCGGCGACACGGCTCGTCCGCTTTGCGTGAGGGTGAAAGAGCATCGAGATGGTATGAACAGGTCACGAGTGTTTACTGCCTTCGGGGCCCGTAGGGTTCAAATCCACAATGGAGAAGATTTTGGAGTCGCGGCTGAGGTCTTGGCGCGGGAGGCACAAACCTCCGCGCGAAAAACCCTCGAGGCATCCTGGGTCCAGTTCATCGATCCAAAATGAACCAGAGGGAAGAATGCCTCAGTAACGCGGGAACTGAGGACCTACATAAGGTTGGCCTTCCACGAGGGGCTCTGAATGCAGAGCATTCCGATTCGGCTCAGTAGCCAGCTTCCTATTGGTCTCGAGGATCGGACTAGGTTACGGTAAGCGTCTTCTTCGTGAATGGGTGATAACCGGGTTGGGGTCGAACTCCAGTAGGGTTATAGACTATGCCGAGTTTACTGAGAGCTGTACTTGGCGACTTGAAAACTGTGTCTTTACACACCGTTTTTACTTTCCGTCTAGTTGTGCCTGTGTCTATCCTATATTTAGTCCATTTCTGCAGAACTGCTCTCAAATTCTCATTATTTATCAGGTCTAGATTTCTTGTTATGACGTGCCCATATTCTCCAACCACGGATTCTTGCACTGTACGTACATTACACGTACAACCACAACTGATTATCTGTTCCAGTGCTTCTCTCTAGATCTTTCAGTAACTTATTATAGTTGCATGCTCTACTAGTCGTTATCTACTTGTGCTTATATATGATTTCAATAGGTGTAAATCCAATATCACTGCTATTGTCGCTGAGCAATTCTTGAACAGCACGCGAACTGAAGATTCATTAAAAGGGATTTCATTGAATATTCTGCTCTTGATGTCGACCTCACGTTGTGGAAGTCCTTTCTGAAAGTTTCTCTGCCAGTGTCGGATTAAAAATGTGCCGGCAAGCAAAGCATCAAGTATCTGGTATAACAATATGCCTTGTTATTTGTTGTCAAGAAATCTGTACACATGGATAAGTTTATTATTTTGTTAATTTCTTGCTTTCGTAGATGCTTGAGTAGTCTGTAGTACCGTATAGGTTCAAATGTCTCCGTGTCCGGTCGTCTGTTCTAGAATTTTGTCGTATGTGTCTGTTTTCTTCCTTCCGTTATTTCTTTTCCCCTCTATAAATCCTTTGGTTTGCTACTTTGAGTGAAAAAAGGGATGGTTACCTTTGTACATAAGAGAATTTTCTATACTTGTAATGTTTCCATCTCCTTTAATATTATTATTCAGCCCGAAAGGATATAGTGTCATTGGACTTTTGATCCAAAAAAGTTCCTTCTCGAGTGAAGCCGTTTTATCATTCATCTTCAAGCTGTCCAGTACTCAAACCGTAATACCTTTATCACATTTATGCAAGTGATTGTATAGAAGTGTGTCTACTTTGTGTGAGATGTTAGTAAGATGTCTCCTGATCCTCTCTTCAAGATTTCTCATAGTAATTCCAACATTTTGTATACCGTATCCATTGCATGTTAGACAGTACACTGTGTTCATTGTGTTGCAGTCCGTATTTGTCTCCGTATATGTGTTCATATGTAAGTTTGTAACGTGCGGTACTGAAATTATCTGTATTTGTAATACTACATGATCTCCGTTACTTGTTACATTTGCATCCCTTATTTGAAGGTAATACTTTGTAGCGCTGCTTTTGGCGTTTTCTGACCTATGACCTGAGCGCTTGAGCGGTCATACCCATACGCAGAGAGTAGTCTTCCCGAAGGCTTGGCAGGGCTGCTGCCCAGGGGGTGGCTCTCCGTGCAAGAACTACCAGCGCTTGTGCTCCAAAAAGTGACCACTCCTGCCGTTTTTGTCTTGTATAACCCCAGCAGCGCTAGTCCCTGTTTTTTGGAAGAGGTTAGGGGCGCTCTTGTATAGGAGGAATGTCCCTCCTTCAGTTAAATGTCCATGTGTAAGAAGTATGGGGCATGTCAAACACAAAAGAAGGAAGTGCAAAAGAAAAAAGGAAAGAAAAAACGCGCTAGACTAATTGAAAATCAACAAAGAGCGCAAACATTGCGAAAAAGGAAACTATATTTGTGGATTGTGCTAAAGATTGTAAAGCATGCTGCGCCTACATACACGTCCATATGCCCGTATCATATGAGAAATAGCATTTGTTAAAAACCGCTAAGAAGCCAAAACAATGTGGAATCAAAACGCAATAATCGGAATAGCATGAAAAACAGAGAGATGTAGAGAGACGTCCGTTGACGCAAAAGGACCTCTGGTCTTGCAAAAACACCATAGGTGCCGATGCAGTTGCCTCAATGTTAAACAGATGAGTAGAGAAAGAGCTTGTGAAATCAATTAGCGACCGCCGGTGGCGTGTTTGAACACCGGTTAAAACAAAAAAAGCGCCACCGGTGCCAGGGGTGTTAACATCTCTAAATAAAGAGTAAAGTAGTTTGGGATATGACCGATGAGATATGGCCCAAGATGGGACTGGTATCACATTGGACACGCGTTGCCCTCGTGGTCCAGTGAACACCAGTGTAGTTCAATTGGAAGAAGGAATAGACATATGTAGAATTGCTACAAAAACTTCAGTGGTCTGTTTCAGCCCGGTTCAACCCTTAACCGCATACAAACCATTAGGGCGAAATAAGGACAACAATAGGGAAGTAGTTGAAAAAAAGATTATAGGAAGTTTCTCCCCATTTTTCGAGGAACTGATGCGAATTTCGAATTTTTGTGATTTTTCACGTCTTTGTTTTTCACCCACTCTTCACACAACGAAGGCATTGAGTCAATCTTTAGACGCGCATTTGCAGTAGCGTAATGAGCATTGAACAAGACAAAAAAGACTTTCCAACAGTTTTACTTATTCATTCTCTGAATCAACAGTAGGAATTAGGAACATTGATTAACAAAATAATACAATGGTAAGATAACATTAAGAATTTGGCAGAGCGGAGGTAATGTTAAGGTAAAGGCCGTCGCTTAGCAGCGGCGCGGTGCTGGGATAGAATCTCGATCGGCTCCCTGGGAACCGATCTCTGATTTGATCCAGCGCTGCGCCCGTGCAAACTTCTCACCCCGTGGAGGATTCTACCAAACCTATTTGGAAGGATAAATACCTTGACATAATGACACCTTTTTCAATAATATTCTGTATGAAAGTGAAAGCTTGTCCAACTTGTTCTAGCTATTTGACAGATAATCTCCCTCTAGACGTTAGTATGCTCGGTTTTCTTTTCACTCCTTACTTTTGTCAGTATTCAATCAATCAGAATGGAGTGTCGGTCACTCAAATCAGCGTTTCTGACACCTTTGCCCTTTTTCATATAATATAATCTTCAAACTGCAGTAGCAGCTCAGAACTTGTGACGTGTATGATCAAGGAACGATTCTTCCTAAGATGGTTTAAAGTTGCGATCGAGAGGTATTTAAATCTTGTAAATGTGCATCGCATGGAACGCCATGTCGGTGAGCGACTGCCTGCACAACCTGTTCACCAAGTTTTGTGTCCTCTAAGGAGTGATGCTGAATGAGGAAGCTGGTTGAGTAAGCTCCTAAAAGCACATGATAAGGCATCAATTGCTGTGTTTGTCTGTGAGGTCAAAATTGTAATATTTGAGTATTTGAAACCATTTTTGTACTTTGTAAGAAACATCGCTTCTTGGTCGTATACTTATCAAATGGTCCTCTGCGGCTGAGCTTTTTATAGGTTGGAAGGAAAGTCCTGTCAATGTTTTTTAAAAAGCTTACAGTTTTTGAGTCCCGATGCTCGTACATGACGTGACATGCTATGCTTGTAGGGCACTCTGGGAGCTTTCCTGCAAGAGGCGTGTGAGGGCGCCTGCTCCTCTCTGGGCTTAATTACGATGTCATTTTCACAGCGGTATCTTCGAGTCATCATCTTCTATCTGTGGCCCCTCGGCATTGGAGCCACAGCAGCTGTCCGTAACATGAACAGTGCATTGAGAGAGGACACCACTACCGTCAGGATTGCTCACTTTTAGTTCGCTCACTTCGCGAAAAGAGACTCGATCCTCGAAGACAAACCTTGGTTGGGACGGCTCCAAAAAGTATAAGACTCCACCATTCTCGAAGCAGACAAGGGAGATTCCAGAGGCTACTACCCGCAGTCTTGTGACAAGACTCGGATGTATTTAGCTGACAGTCGTCCACAGCCTGTAAGTCCCTGACCACCAAAAAGTAGTGGCTCGATGGATCACTCATACCGTGACCGATGGCACGCTGTGCCCGGGTACCCCTTGATCAGTCTTCCCTACTTCGCCCTCGTCAGAACGAGTTTCCGGGGGACTGCTTAGTGGGGATGAGAGATGGGTCCTCTACGATTTCAACCCACACAGTACCGTGTGTCTTTCGCAAAGTGAAGGTCCATTCTAGCAGTCTAAACCGGTCATGTATTCCGGAAAGGTTCTCCTGTGCTGCTCCTGCGACGCGAGGGGATGCTGCAGAACGAGCTGCACTGTAAGAACACACGATCGCCGCAACCATTTGTGTCGTTGGGCTCCCCAAACCAGTGAAAATCGTTGGAGAAAAATGACCGAGATAGCTCCGGGTCACCTCGTTCGTAGTACAGGAGACCCCATACCTGCTGTGAAGACCTGCCAAATAAGCGAGGAGCAAGGCTGGAAGACCAGTCCCCCGCATAACATTTTCCTGACGTAGTTCCCTACGGCTGCTATCTGCTCCACCTCCTTAAGGCTTTCTTAGCTAAGAAAACTTTCAGCGATTTTCATGACATCAGTCGAGAGGGCGCTGACTTACTCTACCCACAGCCTTCTCAGTTCTGGGAGGAGGAGAATGCTTACCTGTTCATTGGGTGGAGCACTGTAGTGACTAACTGACAAGTATATCGCTGACTAGTTCCCACTTTATATTAAGTTAGGAAATTAAAAATGAAAAAAGTCACAACAGTGACAAGACTTCCCTTCCAACCTATAATTGAGTGTAAAAAAAGAGAGGGTGCTGAAAAGACTCGATTCCGTTGACCGGCCACTCCAGGTCACTCCACCTTGAGCACTTGAAAATTTATGCAAAAATTGAACACCCCCCCCCCCTATAGAGTGAGAATTCTCTATCAAGCAGTTTAGGACTCAATGGTGGAGCATCTAGTCTTTAACGCGAAAATTTGAGTTGCAGGAAAGTGCTATCACTTACAGGCTAAGCAAATACATTGAGCGCTGTTGCGGTAGACCGCTTAATGCTTACTAGGTCATTGTCCTGAGTTGTACACAGGTGTGCAAGACTTAGGGACGAGATGGGTAAAGTAACATAAAACACCAATGACTGGGTGGAATTCGATGGAAGTGTGGGAGCATGTTGCCACTCGCCTAAGGGATATGCACAGGAAGCTAGACATTTTTTGTTGGAAGAAGAGCTTGAATAAAGTGTCAAATATGGCCGACCGCGCAAATCGAGGCAGTCTATGGGTATGAAAAAAATTTTTTCAATCAACGAGTAGCTGCAAAGAGTGTGGTAGTATATTTCGATACATCATGTCCCGAAGAGAGCATCTGGATGACTTCACTCGAGGAAGGATCATAAGGAAACTCGAAGAAGGTCGAACCATGACGAGTGTAGCTCAAGAGTTCGGTATCGCTCACAGTGTTGTTTCACGTGCATGGAGAGCGTTCCGAACTTTGGTACTGCTGTCCGAAAACGAGGAGGTGGCCGACCAAGGACAACTACACCAAGGGACGGACCCTACATTGTGCAGCAGGCAAGAAGAGATCCTCGTCAGTCGGCTTCGGCTATTGCAAGGACGTTTAACAGGACTCTAGGACAAGCCATCTCACGCCACTACAGTGGCAAGACGACTGCATGGTAATGTCTCTTCGCCGACGACCGTTACGTTTGTGTTCCTTTGACCCCCGTGGCATGCGCGGAAACGTTTACGGTGGTGTCAGGAGCCATGGCGAATGGACCGATGAGAAATGGAGCCATGTGCTCTTTTCGGATGAGAGCAGGTTCAGTCTGAGCAGTGATTCTGGACGCACCCTCAATATGCGAGAGGTGGGAACACGCAACTCCGCCGGAAAACATTGTCGAACGTGATCGTACTGGTGGTCGAGGTGTTATGGTATGGGAGGCATCATGTTGCATGACTACTGACCTTCCAGATTTTAGAGCATGGAACCCTCACCCAGTCAGCGCGTTACTGCGACGGAGGTTCTCCTACATCATGTCCGTCTTTTCAGAGCTGCAATCGGCTCTGACTTCATTTTCATGGATGACAATGCGCGAAGCATCGAACAGCACAGGTGGAGGAGTTTTTAGAACGAGAGGATATCCGGCGAATGGAGTGGCCCGCCCGTTCCCCCGACCCAAATCCCATCGAGCACATGTGGGATGCTCTGGGTAGACGCATTGCTGCACGACCAAATGCACCAATGACGATCCAGCGATTGTCAAATGCATGATTAAGGAGTGGAATGCCCTGCCCCAGGAACTCATTACCAACCTCGTGGAGAGTATGGGATAGCAGTGCAGAGCATGTATTGCTGTCCGTGGTGATCACACACCCTATTAGGATCCGTGTAACTTCTTTTGTAGTACCAGGATAAATCTGAAGACTTATGTGTAATCGACATGGTTGAATAAAAATGTCATAACAATTCGTCTTATTCCGAGTTTTTGTCAGTTGCTTTCTGTACAATACCGTTAAGGTTCTCTCTTGATGTGATATCAATTTCATCGAGCTATGTTGTCTGGCAGAGGCACAGGGATCGAAATTTGCTTTTGTCCCTAAGTTTTGCACACCAGTGTAATATGAGAGGTTGTTTACACCCATAGTGTTGCAGTGATAGGTCTTCTTGGGTCTATAAAAGACCCTCTATGCGGTGTGTTGTCAATTGTCGTCTCGTGCTCTAATAAAGCACTTCGCCTGAAGTTGAAACACTGGCGATCAGGCCTCGGAAGAACACCTGCGGAAGAAGTTCAGGAAGGCCGAAAGTTTCGTTTCAACTTTCAGTAGCTGTCAAGAAGGCCAAGGCATCAGTCGAGACACAGCTCTTTTTGTGGCCATACGAACAAGAACCATGGTCACGTCCATCTGAATTTCGCTGCACCGCTCAATGGCCAGATTCCTCATCATAGTGAATGAATACACAAAACGGTCGGAACTCATGAAGATGTCATCAACCACAAGAAAAGCTACGATACGTCAGCTTGACAAAGTATGCGCACAACTCGGATTTCCTGAAACCATAGTATCAAAAATGGAAGTCAGTTCACTTCTTCAGAATTTGAAAAGTTTTACAAAACAGAAGGGATTGTGCACATACGCAGTCCACCGTACCCTCCACAATCGAATGGACAGTTAAAAGATTTGTCGATACTTTCAAACGGTCTTTAAAAGCTGAAGGAGTCCGAAGCAACAAGAGAAGCCGTGCAAAAATTCATTAGCCTACGGAAGCATTCCGTGTTCATCTTCCCCCGAGGGACGATCACCAGCACAAAACTTTGTGCTACATCGGCTCGGAACGCCTCTCTTTCTTCTGACAACACCTAGGTACATTCCGAAGACGCGGAAGAAAGACATGGGAAATCAATTCAGCAGACACCATAGAGCCCTCACGAAATCATTCGAGCCGGAAGATTCCATGTGGATCAAAACATTCCAAAAAGGCAGAAAGAGATGGATACCAGGAAAGGTTCGCAAGTCCCGCGGAAATGCAGTGTACGACATGTCCTTGTGAATGGAGCAGTAGAATGTCGTCATGCCAATCGGATACGTCCCCGCATGGCCGCCATAGCAGAGCAAACATGACTGGGAAACCATGGCTTATCACCTGAACCAGCACAACGTCCGAAACCGTCGTCTCACAATCCAGTGACTATGACAGCATCTGATGCATCAGTCGATTGCGCGGGAACAGAAGCCTCATCACGGATCCGAACCACACCGTTCAAACAACGACCATAACGTAACCGCCAACCGCTGAGCCGACTCCAAATCAAGCCGCATTTGAATACCTACATATGGACTTATATAACATACCTTTTGTTAAAATGAATTTTGTCGTTGTTGTTCATTGAGCACTTCCACATTTGCATCTCAGCTTGGAGGTGTTGTCGTACGCCGCTTAATGCTTACGAGGTCACTGTCCTGAGTGATAATATGAGAGGTTGTTCACACCCATAGTGTTATGCAGTGATAGGTCTTCTTGAGTTTATACCTTCTGCGCAGTGTGTTGTCAAGTGTCGTCTCGTGCTATAGTAAAGCACTTCGCCCGAAGTCGTAACGAGCGCACCCTCACCACAAGTAACCGCTTGAGCAAGGTTGTACCGTTCTAGACGCATGTGGAATACGGCCTCCCTCCTAAAAAAGATAGTTCACCGTCCTCAGAAGCTTTATCTTTCGCGCTTTCTTCGTTCCACCTTTCTATCAAATAGGTTGGAAAGAAAGTCCTGCGACACTTTGACTAACATGTTGTAGAGAAAGACCGAGAAACATTTCAAATGCTTTCACCCCTGATTAGTGGAGAGTGTTCTCTGAGGTTTTTTGAAGAGGATATAATGTGATTTGTGGGAGCTTTCAAAGTCTAAATGTCCCCCAAAGGTCAAGGTGCTTTTCGATCTATTCCATATTATGAGTTCTTGTAGGGCCACTCGGCCGTAGTCGAAGGAGCTAACAGCAGCGTCGTATTCATGAAGGATGTCATGGTAGATTGTTCCATTCGTATCAGCGCTTGCAAGCTGGAATTATTAAACTCGAAGGTAGGCAACATACAGGTCGGCCACCAGTACAGAATGACGGCCGTTCGCTCAACCTTCTGGAGGCGCATTCGAAAGTAACCACCAGTAATTTGGCAACCTCTCTAGGCTGCACCTAAGTGACAACTGCCATGCTTCTCCGCAATCGATTATAGGGAAAATTTGTTGTGAAGGATGCCTCATGAGTTGAACCGGTCTGACAAAGCGCACCAAACGATCGTGACTGAATTTTCGTTTACTTGTACACACTGAAAGAAGTTTTGTGAGATCGTGTGGTTGGTTACGACTGCTGGAGAGCTTGCGTAAACCATGCAAAAATCCTGCAAAGGATCGTTCGAGAAAAAGGTAGATTGCTTGGCCAAAAGGGGATGTGCATGGGATGAAGGTTTCACTGTGTTGATGGTGGGACTTCAAAGCGATGTCGATAGATACCGGAACAGTAATGCGGCCACAGTCTGCACTAATCAGCATCAAAACATGGATGTCGTCACGCTTGTATTCATTCCAAAGCACCCACTTTTTTGTACTCCTCGGCAGTGCGAAGACCACATATAGCGATGAGGCTGCGCCAAAAAATCCTGGATCTCGATCAAGGAGTGCCACCGTACCCAGCTCATTCACGAACTTTGCAGCCCATCCTGTAGAAAGCGGAAGTTCTAAAAATCTACGTCTACTCCAAAATGAGGCCACCTCTTCTTTTTATCGTGTTTGCCGTAGTTCTACAATAGTGGAAATAAGAAGCTGTGCAAAAGGTGAGCACTAGTCACTAATGGAGATTATCTTGTAGATCGGAGGTGTCTTTTAGTGGAGGAAAATTCGGTCAGAAACTTGGTCAAAGTGTCGCAGGACTTTCCTTCCAACCTAATACAAGCCATCGCAGTACTGGGATTCCCCTCTGCGCTCGCAACGACGTGTTCGACGGTAATGAGTTTATTCTCAACTATCTTATCAGATGAGCGGTCAGGCTTCTTCAAGCATTCTTCTCACTCGAAATCGGCGTCTCTTACAATAATGAGTTCTCTTTTCTTTCTGGGATTTCAGGATCTTCGGAAACCAAGCCATTTCCAACGCGCAAACATTCGCGATATGATTTACCTCCTGTCTTGATCAGATGTACTAAATCAGAGGAACCTGAGTTTCCATGAGCAATTCGAAAGTCTGCAAAAACTTATATGAGGAAGCGGTCGACTTCGACTGGTTCCAAACACAAACCTCAGCCCTGTTAACCGCGCCCACTTTTGCATCCTTTTGCGAAATCTTGATCCTTTATCAAATTTTCACATTGCACGTGCACTACAACGGTACAACGGGTGCCCAGCCCTCTGCTTCTCAACGCGGTTGGAAAAAGTGTCAAACTCTTCTACAATGGTGGAGACGCCAAGCAGAACACGGTGACCATAGCGATAGATTCCCTCAAGGACTGCGTCTCCACAGTGGATAGAATCAGCTATAGGGTTATGGGTGTAAGAAAATATACAAAAGAGGGGTACTGGCTATACTGACCGTGTACGCACCGCAAGCTAGTTGCTCCGAGCTCGATACGAATGACTTTCACATTATCCTGGACGGGACCATCAGATCTGTTTCAGAGGGTGACTATCTCACAGTAAGAGATGGTATAAACGGCCACATGCTAGTGACAGAAAGGGCATAGAAAGGTTGCATGGAGAGAGGGGGATGGGAAGGAGGAACACCGGAGAATAGAGGGTCTTAGACGTGAGAAGAGCCCACGACCTAGCGGACTGCAGCACGTTCTTTGCAGAAAGGCAGATCCGGAAGGTAATCTACTGTAATGGAAGTAGACAAACTGATATAGACTAATTGCTCATAAGAAGATCATTCCTTAAATCTGTAAGGACATCAAGGTGTCTGATGAAGAACCTCTCCTGGCAGGCTTTGGCCTAGATCTCCTCATTAAGACGAGAGTGAGAGCGGAGAGGAGGACACGGTGATAGATGTTGCGCCAAGTAGAGAATGACGCGCTTAGAGGAAAGGTACTGGATGCTGGTCTTCCGAAGAATCAGGGACCTGTCCAGGAGACTCGGACCAACGCAGCAGATGTCCTCTTCCAGTGTGATAAAGGAGTACTGGAAGAGACACGAGGAGGAACCAGAGGAGACAGGGCAGCGTGGTCTTGGAACGAAGAACAGGCGGTTAAGCGGAAGAAGGAGTACAAGCAATGGCAGAAGGCAATTACCCCACAAGATTTCGCTGTCTACAAGAGTTCCAGAAAACTCAGGGCACATCGCTGTTGGGAATTCCTCAACAGGGGGTCGTCTTCAGTCGCTAGGAGAGGGCGGTCGTATTCGGGCTCAAAAATTTCTTTTGATAATTGATTTTTCTTCTTTAAGGAACGTTTAGAGGGGGGGGTGTACTTGTTCTGTTGGGAGGGGGTACGTAGTTGCCTCTTGGGCTTCTAAGTGATGACTTCCCGTGGTTTTTCCTATTTTATGTATACTATACAGGGGGGGGGGGCAAAAAAAAAGTCATTTTGCCTCCATGACTTCCAAGGCGCTATAAGTTACACTTTATTAAATTTTTATCGGACATTTTTACTACCATATTAAAGAGCACATTAAATACTATAATGACACTCCGCCACAGCCTTCTGGAGGAGCGCCATCGAGAGATTCTGACATGCAACCGCGATGTGGTCCCTGAGATCAGCGAAATGGTCGATTTCTCAGCCACCGTAGACCACCCTATTGAACTCCGCTCGAACC
>MU911931.1:104556-147679 GCA_036418165.1 Cooperia oncophora | reverse complement strand
AAGAAGAAGAAAAGTCGAAGAACCAAAGAAACTTCCTTTGGGTGAAAAATCTCAGGAATCCGATGCGCAACGTGGACCACCTGAAAGCAGCGTTGCTGTGTGCTTGGGACGAAATTATACTAGAAAAATGCGCGACCATTGTCGGACACTTCGAAGAGCGACTGAGCAGAGACAGAGCGACTGTATCGAGGCCGAAGGAGGCAATATTGATGTTGTAACTTTGTTGCATGCTGTCATTGTTACTGATTTGATGAAGACTCCCAGTCGTTCAGATTTGCTAGTTTACTTATTTAATGGTTTTGTTATACTACCTAAGTATTTCGAAAAGTTGCCAGAATTTTTTGGTCACACTGTATAGCTGGGTTATTTAACATCATTACTGCTGAGACTTTGCTCCTTTGTGGTGCGGGCGCCATATGGCGCCAATGGGCGCCACTTTGGCGCCATAGTTTTTCTGGTTCTGAGTTCGATATAAACTTCTATGCGTGGCTAATTGACGTCTTCACTACAGAAACGTCCTTCCTTTTCGGTGCTGAGGCTATGTGGCGCCAGTGAGCGCCAACTTGGTGCCACGATGCCTTGTGAAAATCGATGTAAACGTGCGCCCTGCGCATGTTTGAGGTCTTGGTAAGAAAAATAGCGCTTACTTTTGGCGCCAGCTTACCCAAAACACTCTGGTTGTCCTCTGCCAAGGCTGAGCGTAGGAAGAGAAAGCGCACCTACGCACTCGGTCTTAGCAAAGCTCTAAATAGCACCCATCTCACAAAAAAAAGCAGAAAACCTCAGAAGCAAAAGTTATAGTATGGATTTCGAAAAATCGCGATCGCGCTGAAAAGTGGGCGTGATAGAGGAAGGCGTGGCTTGAGATGGTGTCCAGTGTGGTGAAGGATGGTGGAGCTAGCAGCTGTGCGGAGAAGCCAACAGCAGCCGTTTACAACGTTCGCGGCCGGGCGTGTACTCCCCGGAGTACAACGCGAAAAAAGTCTCGCTTTCGGAATCGCCGTACCTCCCCGGACAGCTACACGGCGTGCGCTATAAGCGCGCTCGTTTCTTGTTGTTATTGTTCTCAATCTTTTCTCACCTGAGAACTTGATCTCAAATACTCAATACCAAGACAACTCCCAGAGAAAGAATACTTTATATACTCGGAGAGGTGTGTACGAACCCGAAAAACATTCAAAAATTTTCTTTTCGTGCGAATCATGTAGTTCGGGGATGCGCGCCCTTCGCTTGTACTAGTTTACCTTTGTATTTTTCATTAATAAGTTATAATACAGTAATAAAGTAACTGTAGAGAAATAAGATCCACTTATAGTTTAGGCGTGTGACTGCCAAAAAGCGCGCAAACTTTTCTCCTATGGGCCAATGTTCTATCTACAGAAGTACCGCGCCTCTCTTTGGTAGCTTTTATAATTTTTCTCTTTTTTTTACTTGAAAATTATATTCGAAATAAGAAAATGAACAATACAGAATTAAGAATAAGAGCATCATCTTATGTATTTCGTGAAAGCAGGTGAGGTAATAGAGTATTGCAACAGGAACGACAATTTTTAAAACTTTTCTGCAATCAAACCTACATCTTCTTTGTTCCTGTTCCATACCAACTTTAAAAAGGGCAGGAAACCTAGTTCAATTCACTGAAAATTGGATAAAACTGTGAAGAGAAAAAATGTATAAAGATATGCAAAATCGGGTTCGCGTGGATTTTGGCGAAGATTTATTCATAGCGAGGCGCCGACCCACTAGACGGGACGATTGCCTAATTGTCGCCCGCCGCGAATGCGCCGGTCGACAAAGGGGAGTTTTTTGGCGAAATCCGCCGCCTCGAACGTGTTAATCATTCTGCGAATTTGACAGAGAGGCGAAAAGTGGCCACAATGTATCAATATGAGCCACTAGTTGCTCATAGCGGAACACATGAGAACGGCCAGTACAGCTTTCCACCAAACGCGATTGCTCATCAACGTGTCAAAGATAGCAACTGCATCTTTTTTTAATTCTCATAATGAGGGTTCGCTGAAAGCTCTTTCATAGCTCTCTGCGCTGCAACCCCAATTTTATATACCCTAAAATCTCATAGATAAGAGCGTCCATAGATAAGAGGGTTTGTGCGAGAAAATGAAAATTGACGTTTGTATACGTTTTTTGGCGTTGCGTGCTCATGATTATCGCAATAATAGCCTACGACTCTACTTTATTCTTACTGTTTTCTATATCTCTTCTATCCTGTATCACCTGCTGTGAAACGTCGGCATTTCTAGGAGAGATTCCGGCAGAAATTCCGGTTAAATCGCTATTTTTCTATATGAATTGTTTATTAAGTGGGCGGGGTTTAGAGTTAGGGGCGGAGCTTCTTCTGAATCTTCTTCCAATTTTTATTGATCCATCATCAAGTTAGAGGGTGACTGCATTCACTTCAATTTCATTCCAATTCATTTTTCACCGTAAATTAAACCGCTCTTATCTATGGGATTTTAGGGTACTTCCGACAACCAACATAACTTCCTGTAAGACAAATAGTAACCGAATTTCAGCCTCATGTTCATGGTCCCTATCAGAAACGATGGGCAATCAATGAGATTCGCTAAGCCGGCAAGCAGCTGGACATCCTCAATCCGATTCGGATAGGAATTGAGTTCATCTCGTAATCGTTCTCTGTATTCTGTGTTTTTTCGTCTAGCAGTATCTAACACTACACTGGCAGGTCGTCTTCGTGACTACCTATCCTTTCCGAAACCGTTGTTTTCGATGTGTTTGCGCAAAAATAAAGTACATTTTGTTATTCAACGCTTTCAGTCTAGCTCAGTATAACGCGCATCGCTGAATGTTGGTAGTGATCTCCATAGAGGAGAATTGATTATTTGAACCTGATGGATGCTGCCTTACATTACGTTACTTGTTCCTGTACGTCGATAACACGAACTAAAAATCATTTTATCCTAATCCCAGTGGTGGGCAACATAAGGTGGGAGTAGCAGAACGAGTACAAACGCGAAGGCCTCATCCTTACTCTCAGTGCTTTCTATGACAATAAACATAGGCTCAACAAAACGTTAACGATTCCACCAGTGACGACCTGGCGACAATGAGAAAACGTTAGCAGTCGCCGACACTGACAAAAAAGAATAGAAAATGGGAACAAGATGCCACGCAACAAAATGCAATGCTTCTTTCATTTCTGTAATTTGAACATCAAGAAATCGGGACAAGTAAAAAAATGTATGGTGCGCATCATTGCAGAGCGGGTGGGGCGGGGAGCCGCGCCGGGTGTGACTCGGCTTGACGCGACTGTCCATCGCTGCCGCGTCACCGCCGAGCACACGCGCGCGGCTCACCCGCCCCACCGCTCTGCAATTATGAGGACTGTATATGTTTGAGATCGCTCGACTGTGGGAGAAGGTACCAGGGAGGATAATTTCTGGGCATGTATCTAGTAGAAAAATCCCACCAGTGGAACCCTGCTGAATCCTGTTCTCTTCTACAACTGACTCTGCAGTTCATCTTCAAAAGCCATTTAATTCTTGGGATGCATCCATAGTCCCTGGATATTGAAGAAGGGAAATGCTACAACGAATGCTGAAATGGGAGCTCTTTCAGCTTTTTTATATTTTACACTATATGTCATTGCAAGAAAAAAGAACGTGAGCTTATTAATGACAAAATAAGTGACAACATTATTGGCTTACTTTTTGGAGGGTAAGGCAGGAGCAAGAGCGGAAGGTGATGAGAGTGCCAGGCTAAAGCATCAAATCAGAGAAACGGCAATAAGCAGTGATAAGTATAGACTAGGAGGCTTGCAGAAAGGGAACACTGGAGCGTCATTTCAATAGTGCGTCGACGGTGGCGTTACAGCACGCTACAACGCCTCCATTCGCGCTACCGCGAAGTCTGGACGCTGCCTCTGGCAGAAAACCGGTGAATCCTGCACCAGTGTTGACACGTATCGATCCTGCTGACTCTGCTCAAGAGAATAATGGGTGAGCAGACGATAAACCAGGAAGATTTAATCAATAGCACAATTGAACATGACAGCGGAGAACTGTTTCATAGTCAAATCTCGCACTGAATAATTAGAATTTGAACATTCACTGCGGTGAACCTCGCTCGGCGCACACATGAAATTGCTTCTAAGATTCATGAACGGCTAAGTCATATTCTTGAGTCGATAATCAACATGAGTACTCGTTTTTATTAATCTGTCCTGCAATTATTGCCCGATTTTTGTGCAATTCCCACTTGTTTGTTCGAATTCCCGTCACCGCGTGTAATACGTAAAAGTAGTGTAGGACCTTCACTCAGTATCTCTCTATATCTTTAAATAAAGCAGAAAATGAATGGGTTCCTGTGACTGTGTGAACACCGGAAAATTGAAAGACACGTGAAAAAAATAACTTTTAGGGATATTTTTTAGGGAGGGGAGGGTAGTTTTCCGCCCACCTCGGAGCAGGCTCCGCCCACAATTTTTTCGCCCCACATTCTTAACCGACGACCCTCTGCTGAACTTAATCCACTTTTTTCCGGTATCTGGAGTGTTCTGGAACCGGGCTACAAACTTTTAAAACTGTGGGTGGGTCTCAACACGCTCTGAGCGTGCCCTATATTCGCCGGATATTTACATCCTAGATTGAGTTTTTTTTGCGACTTCCAAACACTCTCGCGAACTGGGTTGCTGAGTTTTGCGAGAAGCACCGCCCACCTTGATTACGCCCCGCCCATTTTGGATGTGTCTGCTACTGTTAGTCTGGCGACTCCTTACTAACCTTATTCCCTTTTTCCCCCATCTTTAGGCTGCCCCGGAAGCGAATTATGGACATTTTTGTGCGGAACCCCAAACTTTTTAGGAGTGGCCCGCCCACTGTGGGCGGAGCTTCCCTGAGGTCAAGTGTGCTTTTTATTTCCTGTCCCACGCCCTACCCATCTCCACCTTGACCGGACCTCTCCAAGTCGTTCTTCAGGTCGAACCGAATTTCCGGACAGAACAAACTTACAAACTCACAAGCAAACGAAACAAACAAACAAACAAAAAAACAAACAAACAGACAAAAGCGAATTATATATATATATGGGGTGATACTTCGCCTACAGTGAAATGTTTTCCTGAAAAAAAAAAAATTGCAAAAGGGGCGGTCGGCGCACAGAATAAAGTGGCAAGCACCACCGTGGAAAACGAAAGAAACCTTATGATGAGTGCATGAACACGTGGGGTGCTCAATTATCGTTATGTACTTTTGCAAATATCAAAGGCAGATTCGAGATCAGCGTCCAAAACCACGTCTAGTGAGCTACATCCCATTACAAATGGCCACTTCGACCTGACGGCCTTCCCTAGTCAGATCAAACCTGGGAGTGACAGCAGTGTCACGTGTAATGTGTGCTGTGGTGAACACAATAATGTTCTTTGTCCCTCCCGCGGTGTATCGCCTATAAAACGGACGCCAGGTCTGCGACACTGCCCTGCCAATCCGGCAGATATCTCCGTCGTCGACTGCCGCTGCTATGTTCTTCAGTACTCGTCGCTGTTTCGTCTTCCCCCTCATTTGTTCGCCTACAATCATCTTCTACGTCTACCTCTGTCGCTATTTTCTCCAGTCCTGTCGCCACTTCGTCTACAGCCGCCCTAATCGTCCTATTCCTGTTACTGCTCTACCCTACGGACACCTTAAAATTATGTCTTCGAGTCATCTTTGCTGAATTCATCGCAGTCGAGCCTTTACCTCGCCGTCTACACCATCGTTGCACAGCTCTCAAACGATAGGATTCCACTATCAATCTGATCTAAGTGGCGCTGAGCAAGGAACCGGTCGCGCTTCGTACACTAGTCGGACGGCATGTAATGATCTTTCGATGGCTACTCTATCATTATTGTGGTACAGTTCTCGGGTTATAGATTGCAGTGTTTTCTAGTGTTTTCAGCTATAGTAGTTCATTTTGTGAGCAGTCAGGGCCGGCGGGAGAGTCGCGGTAGCGACGCCCTTTGGAGATCCGCTCACCAGCGGGATTCGCCTCCTTGTAGTGGAATGGTCGAAGAACGCCCTTTATCGGATAAAGATTACTGTCACATAGAGCAGCAAAAACAGCGTCGGAATATAGATTACACCTTCACAACCCCTCTGCGTGTGAGCCGTACGCATGGCGCATTGAAGATGTTGTGCTAATCGGCACCGAATGAACTATTTCCTGATAGCCTCTGCGAAAATATGTGTTCTATAGGCATGACAATGTTTTTAAATGAAATGGAAGTGGTACTGCGTGGAAGGGGTGGGTATTTGTGTCGCCCGAAAGATGTTACAGGAACATCACAACAGTAAATTTTTGCGAATAGCGGGCTTAGTAAAAATGAAAGTCTCATTAGAGGCGACCCCTAAAATGTCACAACGTGTTCACGACGGCAAAAATTCTTCAGAAAGGAGGGTTTTTCTTCACTCAAACTCAGTCAATAAATGTCGACCTGGTGCTTCACAGCCCTGTTTTCCCCTTTTAGGCTGCGTTTATACTTTGCGGCAGCGTAGCGTAGCGCTTCCAGCGTACGCCAGCGGCAGTGCCGAAGAGAGGATGCATATCGATCTAGCTTCACCAGCGTTTCTCCAGCGTTTTCCCAGCGACGGGGCTAGAGAGGAGCTAGAGAGCACTGGACGGAGGGGAGTACTTTGTACTCCCGTCGTCCAGTGCTCTCTAGCTCCTCTCTAGCCCAAAGTATAAACGCAGCCTTAAGGAGCTCCATCTCAAAGAAGTTATGGGCGTTCAAGCAAAAAGTACTTCCGGAGTGCTTGACTTAAACTGAATTCGTGGAATACCTCGCTCCTATACAACGGCACAAAGCGTGCTCTAACTGCAAGTTTAGATGGTTTCAAATAATTAATATCCAACTGCTGGCACATGAATTACCCCGTCTTTTCTTTCTTTTTTGGGGTTTTACTATGGTTCATTTGTGGTTTATTATTCATGGAAATCTGCTTATGGTTTATTATGTCTCAATTCTCCGTGTTCTTCACATTTATCCTTGATTACCCTCGCATCTTTTTTTGTAGGTTGTTTTTGCACATCTTCCACATTTTTCCGGTGTTTTCATTTTCCAGCTGCTGGCCGATTCATGCCACACGAAGGCATCAGCACTGAATTGTTTATCTAATGCCAGATAATATTCAGTGCCAGGGCACAGCGTTCGATGGGGATTCCCTATGGGGGGGGTCGTATTTGGGCTGGGAAAAATTTATTTTTATAGTTGATTTTTCTCGCTTTGCGGACGTTTTGGAGGGGGGGGTCGTATT
The DNA here is from genome assembly GCA_036418165.1 of Cooperia oncophora. Lineage (NCBI taxonomy): Eukaryota > Metazoa > Nematoda > Chromadorea > Rhabditida > Trichostrongylidae > Cooperia > Cooperia oncophora. The sequence continues at coordinate 140,411 of MU911931.1, read as the reverse complement.
TCTGGCCAGGAGTTACGTGGTTCATTTCATGAGTTTTATGAATTTTCTGTGTTATAGGTACTATGTACGCCCGTACGATGTACGTCGCATGCCTACTACATACCCCATAATGCTGTGCTGTTCAGTGCTCGTGCCTTTATGTGGCATGAATCTGCCAACAGTTAGTCGTCCATCTGGTAGCAAATAAATGATTATTGCTGGCATGACATTGTTTATCGGCTAGCAGATCAGCAGCTGACGAGGGGAGAGGGCCGTATTAAGCAGGATTTGCACAAAGCGATAGCGTGCCTGGCTTCATAGACCTCTCTATCACCACGCCCTCGAACAAAACAAGCCGTTGTATTGCAGTTCTCATTTTGATGGTAGTAATTAAGTGCAGCAATTATGCAATAACTTCGATACGATAAATATCAGGAGCTATCAGTTCATTTCCAAACAACCCACCACAGTCACGTAGTATTCAGATTTCATACTTGCATATTAGGTTGTCCGTGACATTTTCGGACCTTTTTCGAGTTGAGTTTATTCCAATGAGAAGCAATTTTGATCAATAACATATATGTTATCATCATCGACAGCTCGTTGCCAACCACCAAGCAGTGAGCAGGTTGCCTCGCTTCAAGAAGCTTTTTGGTTCCGCGCCGAGAAAGCCAGCTGGGTCATTTCTGAGATGCTTTTAAAAATCGTATTTTTTAGCCAGAATATAGCGTCCGAAGGATCAGTTCAAGTAGCAGTCAGAAAGAGCTAATTCAGGGCTACAAAGACTGTGGTGGAATTCCCCAGTCCAGCTCAAGAATCCCGAGCTGTGTCGCTTTCGAAACGTGTGACCCTGAGCTCTGGTGGTAGGCAAGCATTGCTGTGTTGTAGAAAAAAAATGGTGAGGATTTTTATCCCCTACTTGTTGCTGATTTCAGTAGGGTTCGCTGGTTACCAAAGCGTTGGGAGGAAGAAATTGCCTTGAAGAAAGACAGAAAGAAATCCCACCACATACCCAGTATAACCGTGTTACTGGATTGATAGTATTGCGCGACCGGTTCTGCCCTTTCTATATCTAGCCAGTGGCGCTTCCGGGAGTGATTCACCTAGAGACATCTCCTTCATATCCTATCAACTCACAAAAAAATTTTGACTGATTTTCAGTACTTTTTCTGGGAAGCGACGCCCTCTGTCATTTGTGCTCTTGGGACAAACAAGTATAACAACTAGATAGCGAATTGATTTGTATGAATTGGTTCAATCAAGGGACGCAGTAGGTCCAAGTCCGAAGCAGGTGATCTTCCTGGCCGAGGTTGGTCTCCTAGGTAGAAGTGTATCTAAGCGAAACGGTCGAGCCATTTCAAGGCCGTACTGTGGAACGTAGCATCAAGACCTAACACAGAGAAATGCCGCGTATGCCATCAACCACATTGTGACTTGGTGGAGATTTATTTAGCGAAGCGTGTCGAGAATGATGAGTTTTGATTACCGTTTTGGTAAAAAGAACAGCGACTGCGACGGAAGGTAAAGCAACTGTTGGATCTTAAAGGCACATTCCGCGAAAAAATAATGCTATGACCTCTCAAATGTGTCGGACGATCCGGAAGGCGATCTTTGAGGCTGCGCTACTTTCAAAATGTGAAAAAAGGCAAGAACTCCGCTAGAAGCTGACTAATTAGGCTCACGGACACCCTTTAGGCCCATGCCGACCCTCACCGGCTGCTAGCTACTAGCTAGTAGCCACTATGTTATCTTTCTCTATAACATTTCGGACTGCTTTTTCTGCTGCTTTTCTCCGCTAATCAGATACTTAGCACTTTTTTGTGCCTATTTGATTCCCGTTTCCCGCAATTTGCGGTCGCGAACTGTGCCTTCAACACACTTCCCATAGACTACATAACTGTATCTGGAAACGGAATGATTCGATACGAAATTCAAAAAATGGTCACCATTTTCTGGGACAACCTAATAGAATACACGCCAACACAAATTTCGAAGTAACAATCTGAAACCTGGCTACATATCGTTCAAAAATAAGTCCAGACAGGAATGCACAACGTACAATATCTACAGCAATTCTACTCCAGAAGCAACACGAATTCGTTTTTGCGAAGAAGAGCCTGGAACTTCTTCGATAGCTTCATCGCATTTTCTGATGAGAATATCCTCAGTGTTAGTTTTATCAATTCTACGTGGATGAGACGCCTGTGAGCGGACAGCAGTGAGAGAGAGAACAGGTGATGTTGCGGTCATCGCCGAAACAATCTCACCTGCAACAGAGCAGTGGATGTGGAAAGCTATGGAATTGTTCACATTATAACCACTGAACTGAGGGCCTACCGTCATCAGCACCTGGTGCACATGTGGCTTGTGCCACTGTTCCTAGAGGTGTAATCTCTCTGAATTCACGCGCATTTTCCATTCTGGCCCGAGCTTGCTGAAAAATTGGGTCGATTGGGCGACAGGAGTAATCCACCTGAAAACCAAAATGTCACTGACGACTCCATTTTTTTGAAGTGGCATGGTGGCAGTAGAACAATATTGTTGGTATCGATACTCTCTCTAACTGAACGATTCTCGAAACGAGTCATGGATAGTTCTCTTTTCACACTGCCTTCGGGACCCTTCACAATAATTTGATAGGTAGAATCCTTTACACTCATTTGGTAGACAGGTCTTAAAATACCAGAGGGTGCGCTTCATTTTTCTTTAAGAGATAGATAAGAGTGCGAGAGACGATCGGCTTGTTCCTTACTGAGTCTCCTCGAATCTGTCATACGAGTACGTTTACGTGATGTGAGTGATTGCCGAGTCGTTGCCTGCAGTGTCGTGAGGCGGTTATAGGAGCTCGTACAAGAAAAGAGCGCTGATTTATTTTCTGGGAAAGAGTAGGAAGGCGAGCAGGGAAATTTTGAGAGGGAAACATGGCGAGGACACGAATAATACCTTATGCCACGAAAAGATACACGCTCATTTTATGAGGTCACGAATCACCTAGTAGTTGGCTGGAATCGCAACACTGTCTGTAAAGCCAAAGTGGACTCGATTAGCTAGAAAGACCGCGACTGACTCAAGACACATCGGACTCTTCACTGGACATTGATGCTGTTTCAGGTCTGTTCCAGGTGAGACTCACGTGGCAGCAACGACGTTGCTTCTTTCTAGACCGTAGTGAAACTAAGCAGATCAACTCAGTATCGTCAAGACATTACAGCATCAAGAAAAAGAGCAGCAAGTGGTTGGAAGACAGCCACGGTGGCAGCACCCAGCGCATCACAATTCAGTGACTGGAAGATTGCACTCCACCTGAATCATCCAAGCTTTTTTCATCGGACCCACAAAGGGTGTTATAGGGTGTTACAGAAATAAGTATCAGAATCATGATCCTCTCCTTCAATTACCCTCATATACGAAGTATCAGCAAAATTTCTTCTTAATTCCTTCTGGTGTCAATGGACCGCCCATTGAGTTGGCAGTGACAATTGAACTCTCATCTCCGCGACCGCGCAGATCACAGACAAAACCGTCGTTCAGTACTTCTTTTAAAAAACGCCATCTTGGCCCCAGGGCACGTGAACGAGCCTCCTGGATCTCTCTCGACTCTCACCGTCAAGGCTTTCATCAAAGAACTCAATACCTTCTACCGTAACTCGTACCGGGAAAACGGAACTTGGTTCTTTTTTCATACCTGTTAATTATACTTTTGTTTACAGTGAATGGATAGATTCACGTAACAAAACTGGATACCGACTTTACAAGATACTGATAGCCACTGGTCGAACATGCGGCCAATCATTATGACCAAGAAGGTCAGCGAAAATTTTTGCTGGAACTCGGCACGTAGGGGTAATTGATGGCCCTCATCACAGTTCTGACATTTATACTTGTCGCCGAGGCCGTGGCTCCAGCATGGCGCCCTTGCACACGGGGAGTATGCTGTGCTCATCCCATGAAAAGTAAACTTTTCTTTCTACCTCAGTTTGCGTTGCGTTTTTTACTTTCGACGCATAAAGCAAAACTGAAACCAATTTAGCCTTTTATTGTCTCCTTCTACATGCAACAAACCGTTTCTAAAAATTGCGCTCAGACCTAAAGACCTCCCTTGTGAACGCGGGGAGGACATTGCTGTAAATTCATGGGCAACGATAAGAGCAGTACAACACGCTACGGAAAAGAGATCAGTTTCATTTCGAGAGGCCACGTAACATTGATCGTTTGCATGACTGCAAACAGCACATCCACTGCCACTCCAAAGTATTCATCGGTCAACTAGAGAACCCACGATCAGCAAGAAACAGATCGCACTGTTCTTCGCGAAATGGCATCCGTTGAATAGAAACCGCGCAACTACACTGTATTTGCTACATGTAATGCTGTAACATTCAGAATAAACTAGAACTAGAAAAGCTGTTCCATCGAAACACTACAACTTCTATGCAACGCTTAGCCTTCGAATCAGTGGAATCATCCCTTTTGATTCGCCGACAGTATATGCCACCGCACGGCTGAGAAACGGCGCTTCACCCTAATCAACTTTGCATCTCTCTCCTAAAGTCACCAGTCTCACAATAGAAGCCGTTGGCTACTCAACAAGTTTTTTTGCAAGTCAAATTTGCACTCAGAAGCTCCTTTTGGGAAAAATATGGGGAGCTGGATACATGAAGCAGTCGTATCATTCAGTTTAAGTATTCTTTCGTTATTTCAACAGCGCACAAACATGGTCCCACCTCCTCCTGCGTAAGATAATGGCGCAAAAAGTATTTATACTATACACTTTTTTTTACACTAGAGATTTATTCTTTGGAAAACTTACGAACGCAACTTTCAAAACGTGCCGGCGTCGCCTAACTTGCCGACGATAGAATCGCCCGGGTGCCCTCAACGTGGCGTGGGGGTGAACGGTTGGGACTGTTCCAAACCGTACCAATGCGGAGGGTGCCACGTCAGAGCGTGGCGAGCTACGCGTGGTTAAATTTCTTCTCGCCGAAAAACAGTAATAATTATGGGCCTCATTCCCCTGAGCCTGAGGGGACCACAGACAGGGCGACGTCGGCTGGGACCGCTCGGGAGAGGCTGCAAGAATCACAGGGCCAACGGAGATGTAAGTCGCCCAGGACTAGGATGACGATCTGTACTTTCAACTCAATGACGCTTGCATCGGAAGCTCACATCGAAGATCTGATGTTGCAAGCTTGGAAGATCAAGTACGACGTCATCGCACTGATCGACACGAGAAGGCATCGTCCGCTACACGCCGTATACGAGACTGGAGGAACTGTTCCTCAGAACATGCGACAGCAGGGGCGTTTGCGGTGTGGGTGTCCTCCTCAACACGCACTTGGCCATGAACATCGATTCGTACGAAAATCTGACGACCCGAATTGGGTTTGCGATTGAGAAGATGTGGTTCAACTCCACCTTTGACAATCTTCGTCGCCTACGCACCAACATCAAGCAACGACGAGGATGAGCTCGAAGCGGTCTATATGAAATTGGAGAATCCTACAAGGAAGATCACACCTTCTTCAAGGTCATCGTCGGTGATTTCAAAGCTAAGATTGGACCAAGAAGAACGGCTAGATAACTTCACATCGGAACTCACGGAACGGAGTGGAATGAGCAGGGTGAAAGGCTGTATGAGTTTATCGTATCGACCCATACCATCCATAGTAACTCGCAGTTCCAGAAGCCCTACTCTCTACGCTGGACATCGGAGTCTCCTGGTGGACAATTCCATAACGATATCGACCACATCATCTTCAATCGGAGGTTTTGCCTGACCGATGTCGATGTTGTTCCTAATTTCAACATGGGATCCGACCACCTCTCCTTCGCGCAAGATTCCGCTTTTCGATCGAGGAGAGCCGCTAAGTTCAAGAAGCGAAGCCCCAAGACCGTCGTCAACTGGAATCACTTCACTTCTCTCGTTGGGCTGTGGGAGGACTCCGTCATCGACAACATCGACGAAGAATACGAACAGCTTGTCGCACACCTTCACGACTGCGCCCGACTGCGCCAAGAAGTCAGAGAATTCCAAGATTGCCAAGAAGCGTCTATCTCTGGAAACTCTCGAGTTGATTCGCCAACGTGGAGCCGCACGAGCCGCAGGCACAGGCTGACGTCTGAGCTTGCAAAGCTATGCAAAGAAGTGATAAACGAAGACGTCAAGAAGAGAAGAGCAGCAGTACTGGTGGAAGCCGCAGAGGCTGGGAGGAGCATACGCAACGCTCGCCGCGACTTCGTCAACTGTAAGAAAGATGACCGCCCTCCGACGTCCGGATGGAACAATCACCGCATCCAGAAGGGCAATGGAGAGGGTCATCCACGACTTCTACTCGGATCTCTTTGACATCCACGTTCACCTGCTACCATACCGCTTGGAGCAGGATGGATATGTCGTTCCTGCAGTTCTCCCTTCCGAAGGATACGCTATCTCGTCGGTAAAGAGTCGTACGCCACCGGTCCCGACAGGATCAGACCCGAACATCTGATGAATAGTTCTTGTCAAAACTCTGGCTCGACTCTTCAAGCGCTACCTATCGGAATGCAAGGTACCCACCTCGTGGAAAACCAGCTGTTGCTGTACAAGAATGGAGACCTGTACGACATTGGCCTGCTGTCTGTAGTCTGTAAACCCTTCATTCGAGTCATCCTGAACAGGATTGGCAGAACACTAGACAAAGGACAGTCATGCGAGCAAGCAGGGTTCCGAAGAGGATTCAGCACGATCGACCACATCCACACGATAACGAAGCTCTCGAAGTATCGCGAGAGTACAAGGTGTTGCTATGTCTCACGTTCATCGATTTGAAGAAAGCCTTCGACTCAGTTGACAGGAGCAGTCATGAAAGCTCTGGGCGACGAGGGCGTTCCTACTCAGTATATCAGGATTCTTCGTGAGCTCTACAGCAACTTCACGACCAAGATCTCACCATTCCACAAGGAGATCATCATCGACATGAAGAGAGGGGTCCAACAGGGCAACACCATCTCGCCGAAGCTATTCAGCGCCTCTCTCAAGGATGTCATGCGTCAACTGGAATGGGAAGACATGGGAGTGAAGATCGACGGTCGGCAACTACACCATCTCCGCTTTTCTGACGACATCGTTTTGATAACACCGAACATCGAGCAAGCAAAGTTGGCTGATTCGACTGCGCGTGTGGAAAAATCGGTCTACGACTGAATCTAACGCAGACGATGTTAATGAGAAACGAATGGTTTCTGATGCCATACTGACGCTCAACGGAAGAACCATCTCTGAATGCTTTAGCTATGTATACCTGGGTCGTGAAATCAATATGATGGATGACTTAGCACCAGAGCTGAGCAGGAGGAACCGAGCGGCTTGGGGAGCCTTCAAGAACATCGAGGGAGTCGAAGAAGACGACGAAGAGGCAGCTCCGTGCCCACCTCTTCGATTCCGCGGTTCTTCGTGCCTTGACTTATGCCTCAGAGACTTGGACTCTACCAAAGCAGGATGAGCATGCGGTCGGCGTTATTCAACGCGCCATCGAAAGGGCGATGCTCGGAGTTTCCCGCTACACGCAAGTGAGAGGGGAAATCCGGAGCTCCGCACTCCGCCGCCGATCGAAATCAGAGACGCCGCCGCTTTTGCCAAAGTTTCGAAGACCAGGTGAGCCGGGCACGTCATACTTTCGAGGACGACCGCTGGATCACAGCGATCACCGACTGGATTCCACGGGATGTCAAGCGAACGCCTGGAAGACCGCCTACGCGATGGGCAGACTCATGGTCAGACTTCCTCGTGGAAATCTGAACGAATGGTATGAAGCTCATCGTGTCCCTCGAGCAGAGAGAGTTCATTGGGCAACTCCTGCACGTTGCAGGGACGAATAGAGACGTTACTGGCGCTCGCTCGAGGAACTCGATGATCAACGGGAGCACAGGTGACAGGTGATGGGCTCCGTATCAGACGACCCACCAACCCTGACCTCACACTGGCACCGGGTCTTTTTTAGCCATTTTGTTAAGGTTCTTAGCTGCGGCAAGACTGGAGATCAGGATTTCCTCATGTCTAAAACAAGTCTACACTCCTGGCAGTTCAGCTGTGCCTCTCTGTTGGCAGTCCAGTATGAGAAGTATTATTGCTTCAATTGCGCTCCATAGTGTTCCAATGACTGTGAGCAGCAAAATTCCGATATTGTACGCAAAACTCATAGTTCCGGTATCTCTGCGTCCGACTAACTTTAGGACCTTTTCTTCTGGCAAATGGAACGCTTTAGCGCAATGTCGTTTGACTCTTGTACTGCTGATTTGGAAGTTCTTGCTTGGAACGAAAGTGCTCTGGAAGCTGCATCTTGCCCGAAGTGTCCCCCTTTGACATCTATTCGTCGGGGTTGATGCACCTTCCGCAGCTTTAAGCCGACTCTACCATCAGTCATGCCGAATCTGCTGTAGTTATATTCAATTCTTTATTTCCAATTATTTATTTATTGCCATTCTTTATTATGTATTAGTAAATGGACTGTTGGAAAAGCATCAATTGTGGTAGTACTGTATAGAGAATGTTTTGCCAAAAAAGCGTCGGTCAAGAAGTGGAAGTGGAGGTAGTTCAGTCCACCGTCACTGACCATCGAACTGCCAGGAAACGTCTTCCTTCAGTAGAGATGGGACAATTGGACGCAGGTCTCAGTATTGTTTTTTGTTGGAGCACACCAGTTGGGGCCTGGCACTGTGATGAGCAGTCATGGTCTTCTTGCAGTTGTGCGGTACGACTCATTTGTCGATCTGGTCCTCGAGAGACAGGCGAGACATTGACCACGACGGCTTTGTTCTCTGGATAAAGCAGCTTGAGAGCCACAATGCAGAAATCTATCGCGATAATGACTATTTTCTTGAGCCCACGTAATTCCTAATGGCAGAATCCGGGCGCTTTTTGCTTCTCATCCCGTGCAGCCATACTTCATTTAGAGCTAGGGTGCGGTTGTATGGCCTTTACTAAGCTCTTAATTTATGAACGTTGCTGTTGCAGGCATAGGATCGGATCTGTGCTAGTGCTTCTATAAAAATAAAGCATTCAAACACACACCTTCTCGAACTTTCCCAATTTTTCAAGGGTAACTCAGCTAACAGCTGCAGCAGGAACTTCAGCCTCGCGGACAAGCTCGACAAATGTCCAGCCTCTGTGATCATACATACGATACTTGGCTTCATCAATCGCTTTCGTTGTGCAGGATGAACATTATGGGGCCCTCCTTGGCAAAAACTTCCCTTCGTTCCCTTCTTTGGACTTGTGTAATGAATCTAACGCACAATGTTCCGAGAACACCATTCTAGGCAACTATTGGTCCACCTCAAAATCGGTGTGAGCAGAGCACTTTCCATGAATGACGCACGATTCGAAAAGCCACCGCTGTTTCTGACCACTCAGATTTCTCTTCAGTTCCTCTACCTTTTGTTCAATGGCCATGTCAACCGAGTTTTGCATACGTAGCTCAAAGGCACGGCCCGTGATCAGATATTTTGGATAGTAGTACTGAATTAGCGCTGCCAACATGCCAACAAAATCAATAGCGCAGAAAAAACCGAAAAAAATGGTAGCAAATGCTCCCTATAAAATCCCTCTGCGAGCACGCTCATACAAGCGCAGGAAGAGATCGGACGAGATCACCGGGCGAGTGCTGTTTTGTTCGATCTGGTTGCGCCATTGACCATAGCTGATTTCCGTTGCTAATAATGTCTCTGCCGATTTTCTTCAGCAGGTCTTCTATCATTATGGATGGCAGAGCGGCGGGCGTGGTCAATGAAAATGGGTCGGGCCAATGAGAGGAACAACATGTCTCCGCCTTCCTCCCTCACCTTTGCGTCGTAGAAAGGTGCAATCGCTGTCTCTGCGGGCCTACCTACCTGCTCACGAAGGGAGAGGAAGCTGATATTAGCTGATTGCGGGCAGTGCCTTCAAGGAACTTGCTTCCGATCAACGCAGAGACCCCTGACCGTCGCCCTTCTGTCTTCTCGCCAATACTTCATTTGACCCCACATTCTCGAACGCAATAACCTAACGCTTCCCGATCGTCCTCATATTTCGACTCACACCGACGGTTCTTCCTTGAAAGTGGAACCGACTGCTGTTCCAACCAGGACGCAGCATCACTGTACGAAACTTATCAAGGTTTCATTTTAGGCCTACCACAGAACTTTTCCCGCTTGTCAATTTCCTGCTTCTTACGCACACTATGTACCCTTTTTAGTGGCGCAGCAGAACTGATCGGAGATGTTTGATCACTAACCTTCCCCTCGCCTATTCACCCAATCAACGGCAAAACTCGGTAGCAGAGACTCCGCTATTTTGCCAATCTCGACGCCATGCCTTTGCTCTACACTCTAATATTGTGAGAATAACCTTGACTACTATTTGTTAAGTAAGACGCGCTTCCATTAAAACAAAACGGTGGACTTCAGCGCGAACTCATAAGTTAATCATATACAGACGGTATTGCTGACGGTATAAAGAAAGTTGTAGCGGCAATCACAAAGGAGCTGTACGCGCTTCGTGAAGAGAATGCTGACTCAGGCGAGAGCTGGAAACGTTGCGTAAAGAGTTACCTCGTGATTCGCAATTGAACAGTAGCACTAATGATACTGCTACCATAGAAGCTCGGAACATTCATGATCGTGGTAAACCGTCTCTACCGTCCGAGAGATGGACAAGTGAAAATGAGGAATCAGCCTTGCCTTATCATGAATAAGAGAGATTACGATCTTTGGTTATCAGCGGAGTATCAGAACTAAAGTCTCAAAATTTACAGGAACGTTTGTCACATGATTATGCCAATGTTTGTAAAATACTAGATTTCCTAGGTATTGAGTGCAACCCAATAACTATTTATCGTCTAGGTAGGCCTCAATCAGGAAGAGATAGGTTGCCCAAAGTTGTGTTACCGTCTAAAACTCTTCAACGACTAGCTATGAAACGAGCCCCTCGTCTTCGCAACTTCTCTAGGAAGGTAATCTACTTAAGGGAGTCCCTTACCTCAGAACAGAGAAAACGAAGACGAGAGTCTCGTAATCGCATGACCGGGAACAGCGATGGCACATTAGCACCCATCGACAATGGTGGAGTGACGCCAAATGTCGGCTTAAGTCCCAGGCATGTCGTCAGTCGCTCCATTGAAAAGGAGGGAAACTAGAAACTTTTCCACGGTATAGTCACCGGTTACGCTTCTTTTATTCTAATGTGAGGTCAGTTTCTAGAAATGCGGACCCTTCACGCCTGATATTAAGCGGCCATCATGTTTTTGCCTTTTCGGAAACGTGGCTGAAACCAGGCCATACGCTGTCTTCTCTTCTGGGACCTGTTATTGATAATTATTATGTGTTCAGATGTGATTGACCAAAGAAATGCGGAGGAGGGATTATCCTGTTAGGGTAACGTAGGCTATCGATATCCCTGATACTTGCCGAATCAGTCGTGGATTCTTTTGAGGTTCTCTGTGCGGATGTAATGTGTAAAGGTTGCAACCTTAGGATTATCGTTTTGTACCGAGCCCCGTCTTGCAACAAGGAGAACTCCGAGCTACTTTCCAGAATTCTTAGTGATCTAGTATCATGCGAGAGGCATAGTATCATTGTGGGTGACTTCAATCTACCTGAGTTTTGCCAAAGTGAAGCTCTCTCATGTTTCGACTACCCTGTCCCAGTTACACTTATCGGCGTATGTACTCCAAATGTAACTTCAGTGAGCTGAATCATAGTCTTGCACAAATACACTGGGTTTCCTTGCTCGAATCTAGAGACAGTCTGAATGAGAAATACGAGTTATTATTGTCTGTTCTACACAGCGCGTTAGATTTCTTTATTCCTTGGAAGAGGGCCCCTTGCGTCAAATCCATCTATCTTCCCAAACACTTGCAAAATATGTGGGAACACCGTGAACGTTGGTTTAATGAAGCTAGGCGATTGAAAAATTGGGATAAATACAATACCTTCACAAAAAAATTCTTCACCCATCTCAAAAAGAGCAATATCTATCTGGAGAAGAAAATTATTGAGTCCGGGAATGTTAGATGTTTCTATAGGTACCCAAGTAAAAGAATTCAGGACATACAGCGTATCGGTTGCTTGCGGAAAGGGAAAATCATAGCAACATGTCCCATGGATAAAGCCAACCTGCTAGCTGAACACTTCGAAAGCGTCTTCCAGGAATATGATGGGAGAGCCCCTGATTTTCTCTTTCCTAATGTTGAACCTATGCAAGGCTTTCCTTGGTTCAGCGCTTCTGCGTTGTACGAACTGATCATGAAGTGGCCTGCATCTTTCTCTACTACCCATGACTTCGTGCCTTTTATAATTGTGCAAAAAACGGCTCCAATTATTTGTGGACCAGTTGCATATCTCTTCAATCAATCGCTGACCCGAGGTCAGGTCCCGTTTCGGTGGAAACATTCCTTTGTTACACCCATTCTAAAGAAGGAGCCTTCATACAGTCCCAAAAGCTATCGTCCTGTCAGCATAACATCCTTGTTATGCAGACTCTTTGAGAAAGTACTAAAAAAATCAAATCAATCATATCATCTCCAATCATCAACATGGATTTGTTTCTGGCGCTCTGTTGAAACCAATATGATTGAATGTCTGAATGACTGGACTGAGACCCTCGATAATAAGTGTTCTTGCGACGTTATATATTAGGTTGGCGGGAAAGTTTTGTCACATTTTTTCAAAAGATTTATTACTCTATAGAGACATATTAGATCAAATGTGATCACCGTTGTGTTCGACTACTTCTTGCCAACGTCCAGGTAGCTTATGGATACCATCCCTCCAGAACTGAGCCTCACGCGTACTCCACCACCCGCCTCACAAGTAGGATCGGAAAAGAGAGATTTCGGCTTTGGAAGACCCAGACCATTGGGACTGAACCGCTACCACTCGATGTTATGGTGAACAGAACGAATTTCTTAGTTGTGGGTCTCGGTGACCTTGTTAGATAGCGGCTATGGGCGATACGAGAAGTTAAGAGGACTATGAAGCAAGATCATGTTCTTAACTGGTGGGAACCGAAGAAAGAATTTTTTTGAAACGGGCTGTATCAGCGGTGAGCCATGGATTGAGAAACGCTGGTCCAGCCCAACGCATCGATCATTTTCTGAGTAGTCCTTCGTTCACGAGATCACGATCGGCGTTCAGAAAAGAGCAAGGTTCTGAGAGAAGTTGTTGGGAAAGCAATTTCGAGAAATTGGAGTACTAGCCAGGAAACTCAGCAAGCAAATCAGCCATAAAGCTTGCTTGCTGTGTAAATCACTTGCGCTGATGTCGACGCTACACAATAGCACATGTTTGGAAAGCTTTACATTTTCTGACAATTGATTGCAGTTTCCTGAAAATTGTGGACCAATCTCATACAATATCACGACCTTAGAAATAGGTGCAAGAATGCGAACGGATTAAGAGGTGATTACCCAGTTTTTATTTAGAGTATCTGAGCAAATGCTTGCTTCATTATTATTTTCCTCACAAGACAAAACCATTCGTTTTTCCCAACTTTCGGCTACAAAGAAAAAGAAGACTCACTGCTCGCCCATTTGCATCGATCCCAACAGGCAGTCCGTTAGTATTAAGCGTTGACTTGATGTTGTTCATCGCAATTGCTCAAATACGTCATCATCAGAATAGGAGCCAGCTAGAATGAAACAAAAGGTAAGTGTGACACCAGAAAGTGAATTTCATATGATAAAAACGTTCTGCTGGAGCAACTGATAGTAATGAATCACGCTATTACTGTTGAAAATAGCTTTGTCTGAGAAAAGGTTTGGCATCTTTTCAGAGTTCTTCCTTCTTGGCTTCAAGTAGCCGGCTCCGCGTGACTTAAGGGATTTAACACATTAAAAGCAATAAGCGTCAATTTCAGCACGTTTCCTAAATTGGTTCTTTCGAGGTGAGCCGGCGTATCCAAGATGTATTCGTAAGAATAGTCGAATGGTCTTGCATTGATTGAAATGCATGCGTCCTGGTATGCAAAAAGTTGAAACGATACGCACAACGAGCTATGGTGGCGTTCAGTAGAGTGACGTTAACCCTTTGTGACTCATCAGTGTAAAGTTGCAGTAGTTTTCACTTCTGCAAACGACGACCTGACAGCGGCACCGCTTGCAAAACCATCGAAACAAGCGCAATCAGAACCAACACATAATTGTTAGCGCAGCCATAACGGATTATTGGTGTCGTGGTGAAAGTGCGGATGGCGAGAACCGATCACCTGAGGAGAGCTTTTTCCAATGTCCTTCTAATTTCGGCACACATTCTAACGCAGGTACGCATCAAGAGCTAACACTTCTAAGGCGGAAAGGTCGTGAGAAAAGGGAGTATAGTGAGACCTTGTTAGCAGCGTCAAGTTTCGCAGGGGTGGTAGTTGAAGAGTGTTGTCCCTCGTTGCCCTATAGCAGCGCAGGCGTTTTCTGATAATGACCCTCAAGCTGAGTTCTCGCAACTTTTTGTGCTTTAGATACACATCACGGCAATACGATTCGGCTGCGATGGTCTCCCGTGGTACTAAGAAATTAAGGTGGATGAAGCCATAGTGGTTTCAGCAAACAGAGAGTATTTCACTCCTGGGTGGAGATTTAGAAGAAGTTATATTTAGAAGTAGAGGCTTCTCAACTTTTTACATGATAGGAGCTAACCTCTGCCCCATTGCTAGTCCTCTAATCTCTCGCATGGTGTTCGGTGAAAATCTTTGGAGACTGCTGTTGCTTTGCCGGCCTCCGTCTTTCTCAAGCCGCTTCTGTTTCCTGTACCGTGATCTCCTGAGCAGGACCTCTGCTGGTTGGTGAGGCTCAGCAGATAGCCGGATGGGTGAATTCTACTGTCGGTATGCCCTCGAAGTATTCACGCCACCGCTGCACTACCCTCTGTCGGTTCATCTAAAGAAGGACATTCTCGTCATTCATGTCGAAAACATGCATATCTTCAATTTGACGATGGCGACATCTGGCAATTCCTTACAGGTACCGCTCACCGTCGTGCGTCTCCGATTTCTTGCTGACATCATCAAATGGAGTGCCCTTCACAGCAGCCACGGCATTCTTTGCCGCACTCCTCGCTTCCTGGTACTGCCGCCAGCTGTCAGCGGAGCTGTGCTCGAGAAACGTGTGGTGGAGTCTCTTCTTCTCTTGCACATTTGCTCTGAGGTTGTCCCTTGACAGAAAGACCTCCTTCTCGATTCTGCGCCGTCCGGGCTCCATTGTGCTGAGTTCGGAGCGGGCTGCCTAGGCTGTCGATCTGACCGCCTCTTTCCATATTTCGTCGACAACTGTGCCTTTAGGTAGTCGAATGCGAGGAATTACAGCTTCCTCCCGTTCCCTTAGTCGCCACCATTCAATTCTTTCAAGACCGCATCGCTCCTTTGTTTTGAGCTGAGAGCTGCAAATTTCAGATTGCAGATCAGCGACCGGTGCGACGAGGCAACTCTTCAACACTAACAGTAAACTTGGGTATTTAAACGAATGCCCTAGTCGCGTCAACAGTCGTTGTGGAAGTGGGCGGTGCTCGTACAATATGCGGGCTGTTTTCGGTGTATAAGATGGGAAATAAGTGGATTGTGGCCGAACGGGCCACAATTGAAAACTTGTATCTATAAACATTGTGGAAGTGGGCGGTGTTATCTGGTGGGCTGAGTCGTCACTTCTGGTTGAGTCAGTTTAATTTGGAAATGGTGCAATTATTAAAGCAAATCAATCACCTTCGAGCGTTGTTTGCTGACTCTGAATAGCGCAGCATGTCGGCGGCTTGTCCGCCGAGATTCCGAAAAAGTGTCTACCCTATCGACCTGATGGTAGTCTATTAGTCACCATGATTATTACGGATAACGGGGAATAAGGGCTCGACCCCGGAGCAAGGCTGGCAGCAGGCGCGAAACTTATCCAATCTTGAAGAGATGAGATAGTGACTATTAGGTTGTCCGGAAAGTTCTCAGCGTTTTGTGTAACTATTTTTTGCACATTCACTACTGAGAAAACTGATCCTCCCTTGCGTCTCAGTAGCTCATCCTAAAGAGAATTTTTGCGCTATCTGATGGTATGATTGCCGTTCCACCATAGCTTGATAAACTCCTTTTCCCAAGACTTTGAAGCATGTCAAAAGAGCAATTTTGGACAATATTTTTCTTCAACTACAAATTGGGTCAATCCGCAGTCGAGGCAGTTCGACAAATCAACCAGGTGTGGGGCCCAATAGTGTTGGAGAAAGCACCGTGCGACAATGGCTCGACAAATTTCGTTCCGGAGATTTCAGCCTTGAAGATGAACCTCGCAGCGCTCGACGTAAAGCAACACCTGACGAGGATTTGAAGGCGTTTTGGAGGCTGACCCATCCCAAACAGTAAACGAATTGGGAAGGTGAAAAAACTCGACAGTTGGGTGCCTCACAATTTGAGTGACCTGCAGAAATTGGCACGCCTCGAGGTTTCTTCTTCGCTGCTTCTGCGCTAAGAAACGACCCGTTTTTAGACCGAATTGTCACCTGTGATGAAAACTTGTCATATATGATAACAGGAGACGTTCCTGACAGTGGCTGGATGCCGACGAACCACCTTTTTTCCAAATTTCCGAAGCCGAATCCTCACGACAAAAAGGTTATGGTCACAGTGTGGTGGTTATCGGCTGGTCTGATCCACTATAACTTTTTGTCACCAGTCCAACATCACATCTGAGTCCTACTGTGAAGAATCGACGAAATGTACCGAAAATCGCGTTAGCTGCAGCCAACACTTGTCAACAGAAAGGGTCCGATTCTTCTGCATAACAACGCCCGCCCACACGTTTCACAAATCACTATCCATAAATTGAACAGAGTGGGGGTTTAAGTTCTACCTTACCCGCCATACTCTCCAGACCTTTCACAAACCGACTATCACCTTTTCAGACATTTCCAACTTTCTTGCTGGAAAATACTTCATCAACAAAGGACAGGCAAAAAAAGTCTTCGTGGATTTCGTGGATTCTCGACCACCTAGTTTTTTCTTTGATGAGATTTATCAATTGGCGTCACACTGGTTAAAGTGTGCTGATTCGAATGGTGCTTATTTCAATCAAATCCGACGAGTATTAAGAAAGTTATGATTGAAAAACTCAAAACGCTGAAAACTTTCCGGACAACCTAATAAAAATAAAAAGACCATCCCTGGGGAACGGTCATTCCATTGAGTTGGTCGAGGAATTTTTTTGAGTATCGAGTGGAGGGCAAGCTTGCTTCCGGCAGCCGCGGTGCTTCCAGCTCCAATAGTGTAAACGTCATTGCTGCGGTTAAAAAGTACGTATTACGATCTGAGGCAATAGCTTCGCCTTTGGCGCTTATCGCTGTTGTAACCTATCTTCGCTGTTGTTTTTGCAGATGGTTTCGGAGTTTGCAATGCTAGCAGGTTTACTTTGAATAAATTAGAGTGCTCAGAATAGAGCTGTTCGCTTGAATGGTCGATCGTGGAATAAAAGAGAGGAATTCACTTCTGTTCATGGTCAGGAACCGAAATAATGGTTAGGGACAATTCGGGGACATTCGAGTATACAAGGGAGAGAAGTCCACGAGGTGAGCGGAGTTCCTTTACGATGGGCGGAGTCTTCCACGAAAAAGTTAAAAAAGATAGAGTTATCTGGCTAAAAATGTCGCATTATCCAACGAAATGCGAATGGGAGAGTGACGCGGAGTTCCCCACGAAGAGCGAGCTTGGACTGCCGATAGGTGGGGCTAGATAAGAGGCAAGTTGAAAATTAGGGAAAATTTTTCAAAAAATTAATAAATTTATAAAAGTGCAGCGGAGTTTGACTTCGGGGGCGGAGCTCGTATGTACGACTATCAGGTGTCTTGCAACGACATAGTAGATAAGTTATAAGAATCATGTTTTCTATTTTTCGACTTTAAGCGGATTACTTTTGTCAAAAAATCTTGACCTCTTAATGTGGGCTGGCCAAGAGGGCGGAGCTTGAGTTGGATATTCGCGGAAGTTGTCTCTTATGTGTAGAAATATCTGTCGAAGGTTCACTAAAATAGCATGTTGGCGGAATAAGAGGTATAAAATGGCAGAGGTTTCACGAATCCATCAATAGCGGGCGTAGTCGTCGGGGATGGAGTCAAGCGAGCTATATAGATTAAACTGTTGTCAAGGTGCTATCTGTAAAAAAATGATGAAAACATGAAAAATCACTATAACATTCTAGGTATAGCGGGGGGCCAAAAAAGCACTCTCGATCGAGCACATAACAGCAAAGTTTTTCGCTAGCGCCAGACAGAAGACGTGGATACGAGTACCAGCGGAAGATACCCAAACGTTCCTCCATAAGCAGGATCAAAGCATCTCAGGGCACCATAATCGCGGTCGCGTGCCAGAATCTCTCGATGAGCTCTCTCACATCACCTTTACGTACACCAAATATCGAAGTCTCTCCAGTCGACAGCCGGACTGGAGAACACCTTTGGAATTCAGCGGCACCTCCAAACAGCTCGCGAAACTTCTAGTATAGATCCACCCATGGACAGCTACCTGGAACCAGTACTCTCAGAGATATGACCTCCAACATCGAGCAGCTCTGACAACGTCGCTACGGTCCAAGACATACATCTTCACCGCAATCGCCAGAGCGTGGCGGGTTGATGGATGGGACCGGACGTATCTGGAATGGAAAGACAAGATATTTTTCGCGTGGATCCGGACCTGAAGGTGGAGCGCTGGCTGTTTACATCGCAGAACTAGGCAAACTTACAATCGAGCAACTACTAACTATCGAGCGAAGAATATCTTCCTCACATTTTCGCTGCCCGTACCTTCTTGAGAACTTTGTGCTGGCTACAGCACTGGGTGCCACCACATGGAATCGAGAAGCATCGGAGAAACTGTCGCCAGTTTATTGGAAGGGGGCTGAAGTACCTAAAATAAGATGGAATATCCAAGTAGGTCACCTGACCTAAACCTCTCAATTACCCCGGTTCGGGCTAGTTCAATAGGGTGGTCTGCGGTGGCGGAAAAATCGACTATCTCTCGCTGATACTCAGGCACGGCATATCGCGGTCGCGTGCCAGACATCGCTCGATGGCGCTCGTCCAGAGGCTGTGCGAGTGTCATGATAGTATTTATATGCTCTTTAATATGGTGGTAGAAATGTCCGATTAGAATCAATAAAGTGTACACTTGCCATAAAATGTAAAGTGCCTTTAAAGTCAATGAAGGAAAGTGACTTTTTTGCCCCCTTTTTGTTGTGCCTTTTTTTTGTCTGGTCACGGTGGCAAATTGTGTCGCGACAAAAGGGGCGGAATTATGTGGGGGCGGAGCATGTAATATGATGAGTGATGTTAATCTAGATGTAATGTAATGTAGTGCGTGTAGAAGTGTGTGAAGGGCTCGCGCAGAAAATTTGCGAAAAGAGCACTTCAAAAAATACAAAAAAGTACCTTCGCTGAACATCGTACCTTCGGTTGAGAGTGGAGCTTCTGACGAGGGTTAAAACAGGGCTGTAAAGCATTAGGTTGGCATTTGGTAAATGAGTTGGAGCGATTCACAAAGGTTTTATTTTGAGGAGCTAGAACATTCTTCATACGTGACGATTTGTAAAACAGAAATCAGCACCGAAATTTCGAAAAATTCCTGCTTTCTGATAGGATTTCATTTTTTCCTGGGCCTGCTATTAGGAAAATCCTCGCTGCGATGTCGCTGCGACCTCTTCAGACGATAAGAACTCCCCCGCTCTCTGCGACGCATCACTATTCTCAGTTCGCTTGAAGACTTTGGCATGTTTCTCAGAACATATATTCTCCGCCAGAGTGTATCCTCATTTGACATCACCGCGCCGACTGACATCATCTCTGATATGCGCCATGCCTTCGGCTCCCACGCAGAGGGGGAAGGTGTAACTTCTAGATAGGGCCTCCTCCGTGGCAAGCAGATATGTTCTGCGATCAGATAGGCGCCGGAAATGTACTTTCATCTGTTTTGTCAATTATTGATCATCGTTTGTGAGCGACCATCGCATTCCCTGTCATGCCAGCATCAAGGCCGCTTCATATCAACCCCTTCGCTTCATAAGTTGCTTAGCAAATGAATCGATTAGAGCGTTAGGAACGATCGTCCATTTGTGGGCGAACGGGCCGTGGCGGTGCTTGTGTCGGAATGTTGCGGCTTGGTAGGGGCCCTTATAAAGGCACCTTCCTTAGAAAGGCATTATGCTGCGCCTGCTCAGGGGCGCAGAATTCCGTCTTGCTAGGCTATTAACCTACTCGTCTTGGGGATTTATCGTGCCAACTGCCTTCAATGATTTCCTCTCGTGCCAGATTGGAGAAAACGCCTCATAAGTCTAAGCATTCCACGTTACGAACGAGAACAGAGACTAGTTATGACAGCTGTAATACTACTATACTTCTTCTTCAGCCTTTGTCCCGCTCTGTAGCTGAGTGCGCTCGTCTTATTTTTGTCATGCCACTTCTCCCGATTGAATGCTTGATCGAGATGGGTGCCAACTATCTTAATCCGCATGCAACGTGACTAAACAGCGCTGCTTGGGGCGTCCTTTAGGCCGCTTCCGGGAGCCTTGAGCTCAAGTCAATCCTTTACGGACAGTGTCACAATTCGCGCGAAGAACATGACCCATTACTAACGAAGGCGAGCTTCGAGCATTTTCTCGGCCACAGGAGCTACACCGAACTTTTCCCTATGTCGTCATTGCCTATGCGATCCACACGCCGTGACAGCGGGTGTCCATCGCAACATTTTCATCTCCATGCGCTTCAACTTCTTTGGTCGTAGGCCACCATTCAGCACCGTATATCGCGACTGGTCGAACACGGTCCTACAGATCTTTGATTTGAGGCGATCTGTTATCGTCTTGTCGCAGAGAACGCCATCATAGACTGCCATTTGGACCAGGCTGCACTCACACGCGCGCCCACTTCTGAGTCAAGACTACCGTCAGACGTAATTGTTGATCCGAGGTATTTGAACGTTGTCGTTCCCGTTAGCACACTGCCGCTGACTCTAAGGGAACCAGACTCGTCTGTGTCAGTCACCACGTACTCGGTTCTCTTCACGTTCAATCTGAGCCCGAAGTTTGCTAACCGCTCAGTCTAAGCTTGCACTTGTTCCTCGAGACCATTCTTATCCTCGCAGGCGAGCATCACATCGTCAGCGTAGATAAGCGTCCAAGGACGGCTTTTGAAGGTCCCGTGAAATGGCATTCATGACGACAACGAACAGCAGCGAGGAAAGCGCTGAGCCTTGGCGCACCCCAATTGTGATGTGAAACCCCATCGAAATACCTGCTGGACTTCGCACTCAACTCGTTGGGCTGAAGTACAGGATGCGTACCCACTCGATCAGCTCCACGGAAACGCCGTGCTGCCGTGAGCACACCATATAACTTCACGTGGGACACGGTCGAATGGCTTCTCCAGACCAAGGAAGGCTAGATGGACATGCTTCTTCTTCTCACGACGTTTCTCCAGCAATAGGCGAGCGGCATGTGTGGCGTCGATGGTGCTACAGCCGGTCACGAAGCCACACTGGTAGAGAGCTGGACGATATCACGAATACGCTTATCAACAATTCGCTCAAAAATTTTCATGCTGAGCGAGAGAAGAATTGGACGATAATTTAAGCTGTCTGCAGGACTGCCTTTTTTCTTCCAGATCGGTACCGTCGTGCTCCCTTGCCATAATTCGGGCATTTTCTTCTCTGCAACGACCCGATTGAAAAACACTGTCAACCATTTGGCAGGATGCCAGCAGTGTGACTTTGATACTTCGGGCGTCAGGGACCGTTCCCTGCCTGGCTTCATCTCCTTTAGAGCCCCTCGGTTTCCTTCACGCATACCTTCTGAAGGGATCGTATACTGGTAGGGCGCAAGGTACGACTGCGTGCGTATATCCTTCTGTGGGAATTTTCTCGAATCCCGTAATCGCACCATGCCTCAGCACCTTTGTTCGGTCCATCAGAAGGCGGCCTTTCTTGTCGTTGATGCCAAAAAACTTCTCTACATCTTCTGTCTGGCGGTAACAAGTTTTGGCAAGTCGGTAAATGTGCCGTTCGCTATCGCGCGCTTCCAGCTTCTTACTGGTTTCATCAAAGTGAAAGGCTTTTGTGGCAGCCAAGCCTCCTTTGCCGCTTTTTTCGTTTCCTGGTATTTCCGTCAGTTGTCAGCTGACTTGTCTTCAAGAAAGAAGTGATAGCGCTTCTTCTTCTCACGAACCTTTTCCCATCATCATCTGCCCACAACCATGCCTGCTTTTCAATTCTACGCCTTCCAGGTTTCGTTGTGTCATGTTCAGAACCAGCGGCTTGGGCGATCGCGTTCGTCGACAGTTGTGACAGTTGGTAAGATCACAGCTGCCTCCGCTTCTTTCAAATGCCACCATTTGATTCTCTCGGGACATCGCTCTATCGTTTCGACCTGGGCGACGTTATCTTTAACGCACAGATAAGCGGGCGATGTTGTGAGGCTACTGTCTCATACGGCATGACCTTGGCGTCTGTGACAAACCCTTGATCGCGAAGCCTGACAAAAACAAAATCTATTTGTGTTCTGGCACTCCCGCTGTAGAAAGTAATCAGATGAAGGTCGCGTTTACGGAATTTTGTGTTCACGATGGCGAGATTATGGGGTTCTGCATATTCCAGGATGCGTTTGCCATCGACGTTACGTGTCCCATAACAGAAACCAGCATGACAACTATAACCGTCTTTCGTTGCGCCCATGTGCCAGTTAAGGTCACCAGTGACAATTACGACGTCTTCTGACGAAACCTCAGCTGCCTTCTCCTCAAGCAGAGTCCAAGACTCGTCCTTTGATTGTTCAGCGTATCCCGTCTGCGGAGCATATGCAGAAAAGAAGTGGTGAAGTCGTTGCTCGACAGCAAAAACAATCTTCATCAAACGATCGTCGAAACGTTCCACGCTAGCTATCGAGTCACGGAAACGTCGTGAGAAAATTATGGCCACACTGTTAGTGGTCCTTAGCTTGCTGACGAAAAATGGCATTAGAAGCAGCGACCAATGTCTCTCGACTTGCAACTGGACCATCTTGTTTTCTGCACCACACAGAGATAGATTTGTCTGCGCTTTAGTGCCTCTACCAATTCACATGAATCTCCGGTCAAGGTTCCAACGCTTCACGTTGCAATACGTACTTTGCACGCTACACCGCGAGAATTTCGGCCTAGCCTGGTCGCCCCCCCCCCTCCGATGTCGTCCTTGCATCGAGAACCCTCGCATACTTTCCACACTCGCCGGGCCTTGCGAGTGCGCGTCGGCTCCCGCTCACGCCGTGGCATTATCTCGAAATACACATGGCATGATTAAACATGTTAGTGTGACATGGGTGTTCAGGCCGGCCCGTCACGAAAGCCTGTCACCTGCTGTCAGTTGTCTGCGTTTGCAGCTCGCAGAGACGAGCAGTTCCTAGTGGCACCATGTGGAGGAGCAGACTTCACCACCTGTAATATTGTACTACTATACTGCTCTTTAATATTACGAATATTTAAGCATGAGCCTCGTAATTTGCAACAAATCCACAGAAATCCGCAGCTTGGAGAATGTAGGAACGTTACTACGCTGAGAGGTGCCAAGCAGAGCATTTTGACAGCATATAGCAAAATGTACCTCACTGACCACAGGTTTCTCATCGAAGTTTTTCTGTTCCACACCTGGTAAGCATGCGCTGACGGAAGTGCTTCCAATAGCCACTGAAAAGATGAAAATTTCAGAGGTTCACGTATACGCCATCATGAGCTTGTTTTCGCTCATCACACAACCGCATCCAGAGGGGCACCCATTTTTTTCTAAGGACGTGTGAGTTTGTGCCATGGGTGTTTTTGAAAAAGCCCTCCTGCAGGAAGAAGTCGGGTCACAACGTTGAGAAAATTGTTCAGCAGCAGCTGCAAATGTATGCATCGCTTTCTGTGGGGCTGCCAGCAGAAATAAAGCAACATTATCTCTAAATGAATAACAGACCATAATCTTTCCGTGAGTACGAACAGTCGTTACGTGTAATTCCAGCTGCATTTGGATAGCTAAAAATTTTGTTCAAAAATGCAGCTCTATTTAATCCTAGATGCGTGTAATCTCGAAATTTGAGGAAAAACAAGAACTAGAACAGTAGCAAAACTCACCTCCTTCGATGACTTGCATTGAATGCCTCGGAAAAGTGCTGCTCTGAGACTTGAAACAGAGTCTGCAACACTGGTATCATGTTATCAACACTTCCAGCCGCAGCTGTTGGTGTGCTGGTCTGAAGGAGCCAAATAAAATTGTTCTCGTGGTATTGAGACTACTCGAATATGACGATCATCCGAAAGCAGAAATTACAAAGAAAGGGTACTGATGTCTCACCAGGGAGGTCACTCAGGGCATGGAACGCTTCTTCAAAACACTTCTCGGGTCAAAGGCATCGACTACAAAGCTGTGCTTCATTTTTCGTGTGCGACCCTAAGAATGTGAAAAGAGCAGTGCAACTTGAATTTTTGGAAACAACTTCTTTCGGGGCTTCTATGCAATGCATATCGCTGTGAAGTCCAACTGCCAGAAAGTTGCTTGTACTCTTCACACCGAAAGCAGTCTGAAATACATCCATGTTTTGCCTATGGCAGAGTGTTGGAGAGCGAAGGCGATTTCCTTGAGTACTCAGACTATTCGGTTCTTGCAGCGATTGGGCAAGGGTACAAGCTGTCCAATACACTGAACTCCTGCAAGAACTGACCTTCAAAGCATGTAGTAGGCTCATTTGTATAACTAAACATTCCCATCCTCATTTCATCTGATAGACGCAGCGTGCATAAGTTTTGCCCATTCCTGGCAGCGGCCGAGTGGCTACTTGATCAATGAACGAGCGTCCTAACATTTCTCGACCCCTGGCGACCATGACTTTATAGAAGGACGCAGCTGCTCTTGTTTGGATTCTTATTTACATCTCATATGATATACACCTTTCCTTCTTTACTTCGTTGGGTTGAGGGTTTAACGTCTGTTAGCTGTACGTGTCGGTACCAAGCAGTGGAAAGATACATACTGCGAGGTGCCCACCCATTAGCAGAAGGAGGCTTGCCTATAGGTATTTATCAGTACATTAGAGGCTGAAAGTGTTGAAAAAAAACGTGTAGAGATGTACAAGCACTCTCTAAAAGTGTGCTTGTAGATCTCTAAGGATCCTGGTTTCTGCCGTGAGAGAGGTGAGCTGTAGGAGTGTGCCTGTTTCGTCACGCCGATGTGGGTGGAAATGAGACTGAAGGGTAGTCATACCTAGGAGCCCTGCTCTGGACCTCCACTCGCACGCAGCGCATGCAGCACGTCACACACTGCACACCCTAGCCAAACCAATCGCACTACTTCTTTTCGCCTCTCTAATTAGGTTGGGGAGCTATTGTTCTGTACACGTAGCCGCTGCAGGAATCACGGTTGGGGTACACCAAAAATCAGCCTTGAACCTGTTCCTCTTCGTCCTAGCTCTACATGCCATGACAGAAAAAACTCGTGGAAGGGCCACTGAAAACAATCCTTCACGCAGACGACAATGGCTTGATAGCAGAGAGAAGAGAAGAACTTCAGGGCAGGGGACAAATGTGGCACGATGGCTCGCTGCGAATGGACTCCGACTGAACGTTGAAAAACCAAGTTCTTGAGTTCCGTGGAGTGCAGCAACACATCGCAGATCACCACGGCGAAAGCATTGAAAGGGTCAAGGACATTCAGTACCTGTGAAGCGAAACTGCAGCTTATGGTGACGTAGACCGGAGCAAAAGCTGGAATTACTGCAACTTGGATGAAATGGAAAGAGTCCACAGGCATCCTCTGCGACCCGCGGTGTTCGAGAACACTCAAGGGCAAGGTGTACCAGGCAGTAGTTAGGCCTGCGGCGCTTTACGGCAGCGAGTGTTGGCTCATGTGCAATAAGCAATGCAGCTCCACTCGGCTGAAATAAACGCTGAGATGGGTACCGGCCGGACACGACGAGACAGAGTAAGAAACGAGGATGTCACGGTGGTCACACAGACGGCTTCGATCCAGCTGAAGGTACGAGAGCAGCGACTGCATGCTATGGGCACATGGTAACAAGGCCTGAGGACCATGCGATAAGAAAAGCGATGGCGAAGTATAGGCAAAGCGACCACGAGGAGTTCAAAAGAAAAGATAAAGTAACGTCATCAAGGAGGATCTCACTGAAGTGAATGCAACGGCAGAAGATGCAGTGGATCGGAACAAGTGGCGACGTCTGACAAGAACATCGGACTTTGCGACGACGCGGGATTAACGCCGGCGAAAAGAAGATGAAGAAGATGCATGGATAAACCCAAATTGGTACTGAAAAAAGCAAACTTCGTGAGCATTGGGAGTCAAACTCAAAGCCTCCCATATTAATGTATAATAAGAGTCCTATCTACAACACTAGGCCATCCGATCGCCGCAAATGGTCCGGATGCTCAAGGGAATTTCGCCTGCTCTTAAGCACTTTGCCTAGATAAGGGCCTATACATGGCTATGTTTCACATCGTTTTCAGTGCGCAGCTTACATGTACCTCTTGGAAGGAACCAGTCGAATATTCGCAGTCGCAGTGTATCAAAGCTGTGAAAGACGACGTGCAGAAAAAATTTTTTTTCTCACTTCTTTTTCTAGCTTCCCCAGAGGTGTGCAGGAAGGTTGAAGCTCAGTTTTGTAGTCTATCCCTGTTCTGCTATACATGCAGAAAACCTCTTCTCAAGGCGCTCCATGTTATAAACGACCTCCGTGGTCAGAACGACAACTAAAGGATCCAAGGTATCTGAGACTCCGAGGGTTGCAAAACAGTGCGTTTGCATCTCTACAGCCATGACCAGCTATCTCAATTTTTTTCTTCCCTCAGTTGTTCTTTCTTTTTGAGGTTAAGAGCTCAAGTCTTTTTCGTGACTACTAGTTCGTAAAGAGAGGGGACGAGCCGTATATCAATGCTTTACGACTACGGGCAGTGTTTCAATGCTACGTTGTTTGCTTTGCCTTTGCATGCCTTATCACCTTTTTCATGATTCAGCCTGCTACTTTTCTATCTGAAGAGAGTGCGTAGAGAAACGCACGTGACATGGCATAGCCGTGCTGCGGTTTGCCCCTACTCAGGAGTGTGAGGTGAGTTTTTTCTTGAATGCATCCCTCCATCTCTACTTTGCTCCTCGTCGTTGCTTGCTTTGTGTTTGGAGAGCAGTGTCTTTCTCATTGAGTGAAACTGAAGGAGTTAAGGCAGTTGGGAGGGCAAGGAGAGACGGTTTGGCGAGAGTAGGCCGTCCACTTTCGTCAGGTGTTCTGCAAGCCTCGTCGGGGAGAAAGATCACTTGACCTTGGTGAGAGGGGCACATAAACATGCGGCCTCTCCTTCTCAAACTCATGTGAAAACTCATAGGCGAACAGGGCACGCCATCGTTGTGAAAATCGCAAGGAGGATTGTATTTGGCCGCAGGGGTAGTGACATCACATTTACCATCGAGAAATTCTTTTTCGACAGATGGTGCTCCCTGTTGGACGCGCATTATACCCCCCCTCCCGCCCTGCTCGAAGGCGAGGGTTCAGGGAATCGGGGAAAATCAGTTGAGCACATGTAAGGAGGAAGGAACGGTCATTATTCCTACGAACCCCAGAGCGCGTGAGGGAGCGTGGGATGGGGCGCAACCGAGCCATCCTTTCCCAGCAATTGACGCTGTCCGGAGTCCACAACCCTTGGTGAGATTGGTGCCCTGATAGCGCACTATACCACGCCCCTTCACGCGCCCTCCCGTCTGCAATGATAATGACTGTAGGTTGCGAAAGGAAGGGGTCGCGCCGGAAGGCAAAATGTGTGGAGGGTTGTATTATGGAACAAGTTCAAAAATCTCTGCGATGATGTGCCCCGCCGCCACGCCGTCTCCCCTCTTCACCCCCCTCCCCCGGTTTCAGGTAAAAACTCAACGGCAGTGCACATTTGTCGCAAGCTTCACGGCGAAGAACAAATGGAACAGCGAACACTACCTAGTTCTATTGAATCGAGTACTGTACTAACGGATACGGATACGAAGAGGATGTAGCGGCAAGCGGCTATATTACCTTGGCGCGGTCCTGGGTTCAAATTTCGAGCCGACTTCCGCCCAGGCCAATTAGGCCTTCTACCTCCCGCGGACGCCATATTGATACCAGACTCGTCTGGGAGGATAACAATTGTCCGGGAGGACAAGAACACTGACTTATACATCGGCTTCCCCTGCAAATAATTGTATAGGATGCATAGCATCCAATGAGCCACGGTGATTCCAAATGTATAGAACGTGCGCCGCATCCCACAAAGGGATTCATTATCGGCGGTAACTTATCCTTGTCCTCCTTCCTTCACATGCCACATGGATCGGGTTTATATCCATTATATCTTGAAAAAGGAAGTCTAATTACCGTAACTATCAATATGGATAACTCAGTGGCTTACGCTACAGTGTCTACAGGAAGGGCTGGAACGTTATTGGTTTCGTGCATACACAAAGTTCGAAAGTGACGTTCACGTTCCGTGTTCTGCGATTTTTTGCTGTCTCACGTCTGACCAGGGACGTCGTTCAGGACGTGGAGTACTTTTTCAAAACGGTTTGTTGCATTATATGAAGTTGGTCCATGATATCCAGAGATAGAGCACTTTCTTCCTAAACGGCATTGTGCACTAAAAAATAAGAAGTGAAAAACAGTTATTTAAAAACTTTATTTTTTCCATTTCCAATGCTTTGCCCATCGCTTGCATCATTCATTGGCGGGTCAGAATGCGCGTAACAACTACATTCTAAAAACGACATGAATTACAGCCACCAATGGTGCCTTACACATGACCAGTGCTAGAAAGGAGAAGTATGTCCTTCCAGTCATCGAACTATCTCCGCTACCTAAGTGGTCAGATGGTGTGGCGATCAACGCAGTGGACTCTCGACTTCACGGTAGAGGGCTGTGGTTCAAATCATCGCGGTGCAAGATTTTTTGCACTTTTCTTGATCTCGGCTCTTGCGCATTTGGATATCCCAATACATGGATATAAGTTCAATATGTTTTTTTGGATCCTCTTTATGCGCTTTGAACTATTACTAACAGTTGAAAGTCAGTGGTGCTCAACTGATCCATCTCCAAAATAGCATCGAGAAAATTCTCACGGAAGCTCAATCTTTTGGGAGTAGTCGGGGCTCTGATCGCGACTGCAACACTCGATTTCACCTTTGCTGCTATTTTTCTCATGCCACCGCAACTGAATTTGGTGCGATATCCCGTAAAGGGGGTTTTCACATCGCAGTGACGTCGAGTAGCATCTGCGCCTGAAATGGTGTCAGAATCGTAATCAGGAGAGTCGACTGCTTTTANGGCCGAGGTCTCAACTTTACTCTTAAGGTTGCGCTAAGCATGGCTGCTATGGCCTTAGACGCATACTGACACTCGATTTCACCTTTGCTGCTATTTTTCTTCAAACTGCCACCGCAACTGAATTTGGTGCGATATCCCGTAAAGGGGGTTTTCGACATCGCAGTGACGTCGAGTAGCATCTGCGCCTGAAATAGGTGTCAGAATCGTAATCAGGAGAGTCGACTGCTTTTATGGCCGAGGTCTCAACTTTACTCTTAAGGTTCCGATAAGATGGCCGGCTAGTGCCCTTGACACTCTCTCCAAATCGCGATTCCACCTCGAGAAGTGAACTTTTCCATTTATCAGCGTGCAGACACATAACTAACAACTGCGATGAAGCTCAATAAAACAAGCAAAGTGTGCAGCTGATACGATAACTATCGTATCAGCTGCACCCTGCAAAAAGAAGAGCACATTGTCTCCTTGGCAAGGACAGCAACACATCCTTCGTTGAACCCATCGGTGGGCGGCGAACGGTCCGTAACGCTCGACTACATGTCCAAGCATGAACAGACGGGATAATTCGAGTTTCCACTTCCTCCTCTCATACGTGTTTGCCTGTGTTTACCACGACCCTCCTTGTGGTCCTTCTTCTTCTCCCTAACGTTGGTCCCGTGCCGTCGCAGGGTTCGTTGTTCTTGTTATAGATCGCCACCAGTTCCGATCCACTGCAGCTTCAGCCGTGGCATTCACTTCAGTGGAGCCCTTCTAGATGACATCCCTCCACCTTTTCTTCTGAGCTTCGATTCTAGATTCTTCGTGGTCGCTTGCCTTGCACTCCAAATTTGTGTGCCTTCTTTATAGGCGGTCTGCAGGCCTCCTCGATACGTGCCCATACCATCGCAGTCGCTGCTCCTGTGCCTTCAGCTGGATCGGGGCCGTCTATGTGACTGCCCTGACGTCCACGTTTCTGATCCAGCCGCAGGCCCATCTCAGAATCCTTATTTCAGCTGAGTGAAGTCTCCTTTCATGGTTCTTGCATATGGGCCCAGAACTCGCTGCCGTACAGCATCGCAGCCGTTTCGTGTTCGCTGCATTTATTCGAGCCTATACTGCCTGGTCCACACTACCATCAGCTGCGATGTCGCTCCTCAGATACTGGAAGTTCACGACCCTTCCAATGCTTTCGCCGTGGCGATCTACGATGGGTCTGGTGCACTCTTCGGAGCTTGAGGAACTTTGTCTTCTTCACGTTCAGCCGAAGTCCATTCTCAGCGAGCACCGCTGCACCTTGTCCTGGAGATCTTCCCTGCTATCTACTATAAGGGCAATGTCGCCGGCGTGGATGATGGTTTTCAGTGGCCTCTTTATGAGTTTCCGTGCCATGACATCAAGACGTAGAGAACGGGCTAGGGCTGATCTTTGGCGTATCCCAGCCGCGATGTATACAACTTTTGTCGGGCCGTGTGGGATGCCTTCAGCCCCTTAGCCCCGTCGTTCATGTCCTTAACCATGGAGACCAGGTGTTCTGGAACGTTCCGTTCTCTGAGCGCGCCAGGGCAAGCGACCGAATGCCTTCTCAAGGTCCAAAAAGGCCAGGAAGCAAGGTCGCTGCTTCTCTCGATACCGCTCTATCACTTGCCTGGCGATGGAGATGGCATCACCAGTGGACTTTTCGGGCATGAAGCCGAACTGCTCCTGTGAGATAGGGACAAGTTCCCTTAGCCCTGTGTTGACTAACCGCTGGTATAGCTCCGTGGTATGGGGAGTCAACTTGATGCCGCGGTAGTTGGAGCACTCCGTCGCGTCATAATTCTGTTTGATATGGAGACGATTGTGCTGCTCCTCCACGCGTCCGGCATCCTTCCTTCGGCCATTACGCCACGCTCTCCTCTCTCAGCTCTGCCGTACCTCTACTGCCTCTAATTCCTCGTTCAAGAGTCTCTCGAAATATTCTTACCATCTACTTCTGACTTCGGCAGGTTTCCTGGGAATAGCAGCCTTGCAGCTCTTCACAGTCGTCACTACCCGAATGTCTTGGCTAGTGTGCCGTCCTTTAGCTAAGCGGAAGACAAACTTGTCCCCTTCTCGGCCGTCCAGCCTCTCGCACAAGGCGTCCATTCCTGAATTCTTAGCCTTGGCAACAGCTGCCTTAGCGAGTCGCTTGCAGCCCTTGTAGCCCGAGATCCTCAGGCTCCTTGTTTTTGCCAACAATCGTACGCTTCCTTCTTCTGCTTGGCTATCCATTAAACCTCCTCGCTCCAGAACCACGCTGCCTTGTCTTCTTTGGTTCCATCTCGCGTCGCTCCCAGGAGTTTCTTTTCACACTGGAGGATGACCTCTTCTGTTGTAGTACACGTCTGCAGGGGACCCCACATCGGACTGGCCCATATGGGTCTTCTAGCCAGCCACCAGAGTCCTCGGCAGAGGCTATCTTTTTCTACTCCGTGCATTTTCCACCACCGTATTCTTCGTTCCGTTCTTACCTCGTCCTTTTGGGAAGGTCTATGGCAATGTCTGCCAAGAAAGGCCTCTACCGTGGACCCAGTTTTTCGCCGGGCAGCACTTGACGTCCTACACAGTCTTGAGAGATGATCTTCTGACGGTCGATTTCCGTTTGCCTTCCTCCACTGCTGTAGGTTATCTTCTGGGTCTTTCTTTTCGCGAAAACGGTGCTGCAGATCGCTAGGTCGCGGGCTGTGGCTAGGTGAAGGATCAGTTTTCCCTAAGCGTTCCTTGTTCCTACTCCAGGGCCTCAATGTACCCTTTCTAGACCCCTTCTGTCACTACCCACACGACCACTCAGGTCACCAATTATGATGAGATAGTTGCTCTCTGCCCAATCGATCTTATGATATCGTCCAGATCAGGTAGAACTCATTCTTCCAGCTCGGAGCAACTGGATTGCAGTGCGTACACGGTCAGTGCTGTCCATCCTTTCTGATGCCTATTCTCACATCCACGAATCCATTACTCATCCTGTTCAAGACCGTTTTGAAAAAGTGCTCCACATCTTGAAAGACCTACAGATATAGCGAATCATCGATAGTACCAGCACCCCAACCGGGATGCTTAGACTTGCTGAAAGGCGGTAGATACTCTCAACATAGAACTGTGGCACCGGCCCTAGCTCCCGTCTAACTACTTCACCCCTGCTAAGAGACTCATTGATTTGATACCATGCTCCCACCCTAGTTGTACTCAAGGACACTTTGATTCACCTCGTACTCGCGAGTGCCTTGCGACGGATCCTTAGTCACTCACTGCGAGGAACCATGGTTCTAGCTCTTTGAACACACTCGCATCGGAAAAACTGAGACTTCCGTGGCTGATAATCACAGCTTAGTCGGTGTAATTTGCAAATTCAATGCATCTAGTTCTGGGACTACTGTACGATAGTTGTACTGTAATGCAGAAAGTAAACAGACTAGAAAAATGCTATCGCCACTAGGTAACTACTGCTTTGTGCTGCATCTGTTGGCGCACCTGCATGGAAGCTGATGTATCACTGACGTTTGTGGCTGCATTATTCACCAGGCCTGGAGAGATTTCCTCAAAAGGAGCTCGATGCGGAGAAAGAGATGCATCACAAGCAACGGCTTTGATCCCGATCGGTTCCGACATCTATAAAATCCCTGTTAGCTATTGGAGATGGTGCAACGATAATGTAGTGTGATGGAGAATAAAAAATTACCCATCTCTTAATTAGAGAGTGTAAAATAAATATCGTCGACCTCAAGCCTACAAATACCACACATCATATTTCGACATACCCCTTGTGACAAGGTCAACGTGTGTCGCGAAATTCGCGACATAGGGGCCGCATGTGACCTGCCTGTGAGGAGGTGTATGTTCATGTTTCAACAAGGAGCAGAGCAGTAATTTCATTGGTAGAACACAGTCCTTGTTTTTGGTTCTCACCGTGGAGCGCGGTACCTCCGTCGAGTTGGAAATTCAGGGCAAATTATTCCATTGTAAATGAAACAACAACATAGCAACAGGTCACTTACTCCAAAAACCACGAGCTGGCCCAAAGGGTCGATCAGCCCATATTAGGTCCATTTAGGTCTATGTCACTAATCCATACATCACAAGAATGCTGAGCTGTAGGCAAAATTCGAACCCCAGGCGGGAGTCGAACCCGCACCTCACGCTTAATGGGCGGATGCGCTATATGTTACGCTATCAAAGTCGCTCTTACCCTCTCAACTCAAAAGCTTTTGTGCCCTAGCTTTATAGCAGTGACACATTCAGCAGGGTGAACCGGTCAGCCGTAATCGTTAGATATCGGCAATGAGCCGTTAGGTCGAAAGTTTCACAAGTTTTTGAGATTGTTTTGTTATGATAACTGCTGCTTTACGCCGCAGTCCGCCTGAGGTTCGACTTTTGCTCATATTTCAGCACTCTTGTGATAACTTCAGGAACGCGGTCTGCGGCATGATGCGTGATGTTACAGCAGTTATCATAAAGAAACAACTTCAAAAACGTGTCAATTCTCGGCCTAGCGCTTCATTGTCAATATCTAACGATTACGCCGACCGGCTCACCATGCTAAACATGTGAGTGCTGTAAGGCTACGGCACAAGAGCCGTTAAGCTGAGAGGGTAAAAGCGGCCCTGGTGGCGTAACTGATAGCGCACTCGCCCGGAAGTGTGAGGTGCGGGTTCGACTCCCGCCTGAAGCACGACTTTGCCCATAACTCAGCATTCTTGTGATAACATTTCGGAACGCGTACTGCGGCGTTAAACAGCAGTTATCATATCAAAACAGCTTCAAAAACTTGTGAAGCCTTCGGCCTCGCGGTCCATTGCCGATATCTAACGATTACGGCTGACGGGCTCACCACGTTAAACGGGTGAATGCTGTAAGGCTACGGCACAAGGGCTGTTGAGCTGAGATGGTAGGAGCGACCCTGGTGGCGTTAAGCATAGCGTACTCGCCGGAAAGCGTGTGGGTTCGACTCCTGCCAGGGGTTCGACTTTTGCCCACAACTCAGCATTCTTGTGATAACTTTCGGAACGCAAACTGCGGCGTATAACAGCAGTCATTATAGCAAAACGGATCCACACATTAGGGTCACTGCAATTCTGAATGGAAGACGAGTACGTGGTGCATTCCTTGGAGCCGATCAGCGCCTCAGGACCTCGATTTCTAGTTATCGCAAGAAAAAAAGGTGTGTGTAAGTCTTCCGTGGTTTCTGGATGGAAATAAGAACCCTATAGTTGGCGGACCATCTAACTGCTAAAGCTGAATCAAATTTTGGAGCAAATCCGTTATACGCGAATTTTCGCTATACCAGAATTACAGCAAAGCTAGTATACTCTTCGGAGTGACAAAACTTTTGGTTCGGAGCCGTATAGGATATTTTACCCTATATTCAAACAAAAAGCACACTGGTGTCTATTCGAAGATGAAAAAGTCCCGTTTAGCAAGAAATTTCGCGCAATATTTCTCGTATTGTGCCAGCATGCAAGCCATCGATAGTTTGAGCGTATTTCGAGCAGATCCCTTCCAGAAACTACGAATTCTGCTTACTGCTTGACAGAAGGTTGTTTGCAGGTGATGTTGTGCACTTTTCGAGAGGACTGAAGTTCAGTGGGAGCCTAATAAGTCATGCAGCGCTTCGTTTTCACAATACGCGACGCAACCGCAAATATTGGACAGATACATCGCCGGTCTGTAAGCAGGAGGAGAGGATGGAAGGGGTAGCAGCAAACCGACTGTGCACCATTAATTATAGTTCTCTGAGGGAATATTATTGTACCTGACGTTTTCATATGTATGGACCAAGGAACCTAACCACGTAATTCCCATCATCAGATCACTGCGTACTAGCCATATCACGAGCCGTTTTTTCATAAGTTGCCCGTGAGACGGCACGTTTTTCTTCGTAGAAACTTAGTGATTTTCGAATAAATGAATGGCTACGGTCAAAGTTTTTGAGAAAAGGAAGATACAAGTACACGAATCTCGAATCTTTGACACAGTTTAGCTTTAATGCTCCAGTCTTTCAAAACCAGGCCATTTTTCACCAACTTCTCGCTCTAAAGGCATATTTGGCTGAAAATTCGTCTGCTGGGGTAGTTCGACCTCCTAGATCATTATTGCATTCCCTTGGCCCAGAATATTTGTTCTTGAACTAATTTTATAAAAAGAAAATGAAACAGTTGCGCAGATTTTGAGTTATATAATAACTGTCGGACAGCACTGGGTGACGCCGTCCCGCAAGACAAAGAGGCTATCTCCATCATTGACGAAAATCGTCGTCAACGCATCAAGTGGATATGATATTCTTGTTTAGGAGGTCGAACTACCCCAGGGTACAAATTTTCAGCTTATTTGGCGATTTACGGCATTTCGGCGCCGGCGCCTGTGGCACGGGCGCCAGGCGTTTCGTGCCGAGCAGCTGTGGTATTCATTTCACAGGGACAAACTACCCTCAGGGACACGTGCATGAGAACTTCGGTGTTCGTCCAGCTTTATTCTTACAAGGGAACCCCAACAGGTCGACCCGGCCATCTGCAATGAGAAGTAAGTATATGGACGTATCTCGAGCCGCTGAATCCAAATCTACTCTCCGTTTTT
>MU911931.1:82523-104456 GCA_036418165.1 Cooperia oncophora | reverse complement strand
TGTGAGGTTTTGACCTATCTTCAAAAGTCCGGTAGCAGTTGATCCGATGGTGGTCACCACTAGTTCCAGGGCCAGTCTCTTGTCGATTGCCTGTCTTTGGCCGGAATTTTCTTCTATATACCAGGAAAACTGAGAGCAGTAACAAAATGAATGCGTAAGAAGGTGCAAGACAAGGCGTTGTGCAGGCAAATGTATCTGCAGCTGAATAGGTGTGAACATCAGCTGAACTAACCCATGGATGGTTCAATTATGGAAATCAGGTCAAAATGCCAGATTTGGCTAGCAACTTGTGTATAAAGGTATTTTGACCCGCTGAAGACGAATATGGCACTCGCTGAGCGTGAAAACGCCTGTATCGCGCACGACGGGCACCTGTGCACCCCAATATTTTCCTGCACTACAAGGCTTCTACAAGGTGCCTAGGCGCATTCATAAATGGACGCAAAGTTTTCTTCAGGCAAGATTAGGTGAGCACTGAATTAGTAGTGAAAGCAAAACCACATTTTGCCACGTTTGCGCAGGAAGCAAAAAAGTGAGGCCCAGCAGGGATTCGATCCCACGACCAGTTGCGTGGTAAATGCGGTGGAAAAAGCCCCATAACTATCGACCATAACTCCGTTCAGAGAATCGTTCCGCAAAAACGGAGGGTAGATTTGGATTCAGCGGCTCAAGACACGTCCACATGTGTACATCTCATTGCAAACGGCCGGGTCGACCTGTTGGGGTTCCCTTGTTAGAAAAAATACTGGCAGCCACCATTGTCTGCCATCGTCCACAACGTGATAGTAGAAAATATTACGCCAAAGATTGACGTTGTAACATTTTGTTTTTAACTTTTCTACGGCGATTTTTTGCTTTCCGATGCAGTGTTAACATTCATCTGATAGAGCTCCTTTTGCCCTGCAAACCAGTTCCATCGTCTTTTTTTGTATATGGTTTTTATTACTTTTAGGCTCAGAAGTGGAATACTCAGATGGTGAGACAACATTTTCGACACCTCTTTTCCTTCGCTTTCCATAAAGGAAGCAAGCTGGCGAAGCAGTCTATAACTTTGAAGTATACGGAGGTGTCGTAAGCGAGATTACGGCGAAATTTCAGCACGGTGACGGCTCGCAAGGTTAAAAAAATGGCTGATTTGATGTTGAGCACAGGCCGGCGGCGGAAACTTTCTGAGTTCGACGAAGACTCTATCAAAGGATCTCACGAAGGGAATCGCCTGGATGGAGTGCCACTAACAACAAAGAGTTTGTTATAGCCGAGTACGGCGCGTGAAAAAAGCTGTTTTACTGAGTAGAGCCCATCGAATCGAGCAGACCGGAATTTTGGCAAGAAAGGCGTTGTAGGCGTTTTGATTTCTCCTAGGATGATAGCCAAGATAAGCCATTTTGCTAATGAGTGTCTGCTAATGATTTTGCCGTTCATGTCATACTGCAAATTATAAGTTGCGGTGTTACGTGCGTCTACACAACTTCATACGTATAAGAAGATGCTAAAATGAGTCTAAAGTAAAAGTGATAGTGATGAGTAAGAGAAAGTGATCGAGACTTCTAGGATAGGTTGAGCGCTTGATGAGGTGGTTTTCATCTCCTTCATCCGAAGCGAATTCAGGCCTCTGAAAAGACCGTCGAAACTTTGAGCCATTAAATAAATATCCTATCTGAAGACGTCGAGAGGGACGGCAGCATTAACAATTATACATTCGGTAAAAAGCAGAAAAGCAGAGTGAAAAAACGCTACGAACTCATTTCTCAGCCTAATATTACAATGGTATGGAAGTTTTCTGCAAGTCCAGGATCCTTGATTTTCAACTGATGCCCAAGATGCATCATGTCACACTTGTAGAACATTATCGACTATCTATAAAGTACAGCTCCAGGAAAACAAAAACTCGGAACAAGCCAAAAAAACTGAAATTTTCAATCAGATTATTTTTTGATGTTCCTTGATTTGTGTACCGAAATATCGTGCTTATAGATTAAGTATGCCTGCCTGGAGTAACTGTTGTCAAATTAGTGGGAACGACCCCCAAGCAAACACAAAAATACGTGAGATCTAGCTTGCGGTATCCAAGGTCAGCATCAGGATGACAAAATTACTCAGTAAAGATTTTGATTTCAACCACATCAGGCATCTTCAAGATGACTTGAGAGCATGAGTTAAAGGGAAGAAGACCACCAACACGAGTGAGCAGTTCCATGCATTTTAAGGGATTTGGAGTTGAATATCCGTGGGTACCCCTAAAGCCCCTAGGGATTTCAACGGCCGTCTTTAGAGTTGGACAGAGGAACATGATGAATGGCGCTACTACTTTGGAAAAATTTCCACAGTAGAATATACAGGGGGGGGGAAGTCATTTTGCCTCCATGACTTTCAAGGCGCTATAAGTTACACTTTATTAAATTTTTATCGGACATTTTTAATTTTTACTACCATATTAAAGAGCACATTAAATACTATAACGATACTCCGCCACAGCCTTCTGGAGGAGCGCCATCGAGAGATTCGGCCGCGCGAAAGTGAGTGGGTACCGGAGTTGAGCGAGATCGTTGATTTCTCCGCCACTGTAGACCACCCTGTTGAGCTCCGCCCGAACCGAGTAATTGAGGGGGTTTAGTTCAGGACCCCCGCTTAAATACTCCATCTTTTCCAGGTACTCAACGTTCTTCCATTCCAAGTAGGCGAAAGTTTTTCCAACGCCCTTCGATTAAATGTGTTGTCACCCAATCCTGTAGCAGTACAAAGTTTCCAAGAAGGTACGGGCGACGACATGAAGATGGGATATTCTCCTCGAGTTGCTCGATGTAGCCACCAGCGCACACCCTCAGTCTGGGGCCCACGAAGAAAATATCGGTTCATCCATTCCAGGTACGGCCGGTCCACACCATCAACCCGCGCCTTGGTGAATGGGGTGAAGATGATGTCCTGGACCGTAGCGACGTTGCCGGAGCTGCTCGATGTTTGAGGTCTTGCAGATCAAGAGTACTGTTCGGACTTGCAGGCGGACGTGAAGATAGTCGTCACCCACCCCGACCAGGCACTTAATCGTGAAAAGCGGCGGCGCAAAATATTATGAGGGGATCTCGCCACATAGAGGAACAAAGGCTACAGAATAAGAAGATTTGAACACGTTAAGAAGATTTGAACACGTCTACCGCAAGGATATTGCTTGTCGTAAGGTTTGCTTCCATATTGGCTTGTCGGGTTGACCGATACCGAACGACCGGCTACACGAAATCTACTAACAAAATTAGGGAAATTCTAAAACACTCACCAGTCCGGCGCTGGCAAATCGATGACTGTGAGTGACATAAATTGGTGCAGCTTCACCAGCGGTAGCAGAACCACTAGA
This sequence comes from Cooperia oncophora, assembly GCA_036418165.1. Classification (NCBI taxonomy): domain Eukaryota; kingdom Metazoa; phylum Nematoda; class Chromadorea; order Rhabditida; family Trichostrongylidae; genus Cooperia; species Cooperia oncophora. The sequence continues at coordinate 101,107 of MU911931.1, read as the reverse complement.
AAGTCCAGTATGAGCAAGTCGTTCTTGGTAGAGCTGAAGAGCAGCTAACCAGCGAGAATATTGCACTCCCAAATTGAAAAAGAACCTGAAAAAGAGATAACTGTGACTTATATACCTTCGTTCCGAGTTCGATTTATCTTATGATCATCGCTGCTCACTGTGGATAAGGTTTTCAGTCTGGATAAGAAATCCATATAAAGTTATCTGAAAATGTAAAAAATGTTTGGCTGAGAAGCCAGCCAGTCATAGCACAGAGGTAAAGAGTGCGTGACCAACGCGAATAGTTTGATTTTGGTACACTTCCAGGATGTACACGTTGCCCGTTTCCATTTTCACACGGATTCGGTTTGGGGAAAATGCCATTGCATTCACTCGTGCCTCGGGACGCTTAAGCTCCGCTGGTTTTAGCAGCAGAAAGTCTATCCCATAGAATGTTGCCTTGGTTGTTATCAAAAGTTTGGAAGGGCAAACGGCTTTGTTAGTAGACATCGTTGGAAATGCGGTCATTGCGTGGCGTACGCCGTCCAACGCCACATTCTTATCCCCTTCACACCGAGATGAGCTTCAGCTTCTTTGGTAGCGGGCCAGCATTCAGCAACATATAACGCGAAAGGTCGGAAAACATTTCTATTGTTCTTCGACTTGAAACCCCCCTGGCATTTTCTTGTTGCAAAAAATACCAAAAATGGATTGATATTTGGACCCTGCTGCACTCACTCGTGCGCTCACTTCCTATGTTCCGACTGCTATCGGACGCAAGTGCTGATCCGAGATACTTGAATGTTTCCTGTGCGCTTGAGCACCGCATCACCGATCTTTGTAAAACCGGGCTCATTTTGGACGGTTTTCAAGTAATCGGTATTTTTCACAATGAATCCTGAGCTCAGACTTTGATGGGCGATCGGCCCGCTCGCATCTGTCGCTAGAACTTGTTTTTGTCTTCACCGGCGAACATCAGTCATCAGCGTAAAGCAGCATCTAAGGAACTTCTTCTGGAGATCTCGTGAGATGGCATCCATGACGGACAACGAAAAGAAGTGGGGAGAGCGCAGAGCCTTGATGTACCCTGCATGATGATGGGGAACTCCACTGAAACTCCCGTTGAAATGCGCCCCCACTCAATAAGCCCTTGAGGCACGCCGTGCTGCCGTGATGCGTACCATATGATTTCATCCGGCACACGATCAAATACCTTCTCCGCGCCTGAGAAATTTATTAGATTAGCGGGGAAGTTCTGTCATATTCTTTTAGGTTGGGCTCTCTTCCTATAGAGAGGCGTACAAGATCAAATTATACAATTGTTATTGCGGGGTTCTTGCCAGTTTTTGAGCACCTCATGGATGCCATCGCTTCACAATGCAGGCCGGCGCGACGCAAAGTTGGACAACATTTCGATTTTGACTTGAGAAGAAACAATGTCTGTGCCACATCGGAAAAAAAGAGAGCCATGCAGCTCTGTGATATTTGGCTTGACTCTATCGGACAGGATGGGCTGCACTGTCATGCTGGAGGCAGACTCTGCGAAAAAATTTTCCCCTCTGATCGACGATTCGCTTCAGATCTCGTAGCTGCTTTGTGTAGGGATTGACCGAGGGAGCAGCATTCTACATTCAGCAGTTTCACGATCTGCAGCTCTCAAGCTGAGTTCTCATGTGCACCCAAACCTCACTTCGTCATCAAAACTGTAGGCTCCCGCTTTGAAGCATTAGCGTCGTGGAAGGTTGTCCGATAATTGAGGGCATCGTCCTTCATTCAGCTCCATTATTTTCGGCATCTGCAGCTATCATGCTCGCGTCAGAGTAGTAGAAGGAAGAGTTTGAAGGAATGCTTGGAGGATCGCTGCCAATGGTATCGGATACTATTCTTGTCTATATTGCAAAACAAGAAAAAGCTGGAGTGAAGCAGTAGTACTAATGTAAAGACTATTCCCTGGTGTACTGTCCTGCTCACATTACCGGTTACCCCACTTAGGTAATGGGCAAATATTTTGAGTTCAAAAAAGTATGACAGGAATTTTCTGCCAACCTTATAAATTGAGTTTAAAATGTACGGTTTCGGTGGTGCTTCAGTCCGCCACGAAGGCACACTAAATCGTAGAGAGCTGGACGATGTCACAGTACGTCCGTCAGCAACTCGTTCGGGGACTGTGTATGAGAGAAGGCGAATTGGACGATAGTCCGAACAACCTGTCCGGCCAACCTTCTCCATCCAAATCGAGATCTCCCAGTTTGCAGCTAGTCCTTGAGCACCTTCTTCTCTTCAATTTGGTTGGAGAGCCTCGTCAATTATTCTGTGAAACAGCGTGTTGTGGCTTCCACAAATCAGCCGCCGAGCCATCGAGGTGCGCTGCTTTGCCGGTTTATCTTTCTCAGACGCTCCTGTCTCCTGTGCAGTGATCTTTTGAATAGGGCCACATGTTGATGCACGACAGGGATAATTCGGATGAGCAAATTTTACTGCTTAGATGACCGTTCATCAGATGTCCGTTCTTGTCATTTGTGCCAAAAAGTTTCTCTACCTCTTCTTGGCGATAGCGACTTTCAGCAAGTCCGTACAAGTACCGCTCAGCATCGTTGAAGTGAGCGGCCTTCACAGCAGCCACGGCCTTCTTTGCCGCACTCCTCGCTTAACGGTACTGCCGCCAGTTGTCAGCCGACTTGTGCTCGAGAAACATGTGTTAGAGCCTCTTCTTCTCGCTAACCTTTGTTTTGTCCGTCCCAGCCAGGCCTCCTTGTAAACTCTTCACTCTTCCGGGCTTCGTTGTGCCAAGTTACGAACGGGCGGTGAAGTTCTCCATTCAACGGCTTCTTTCCGGGTTTCGTCGGTAGTTGTGACCCCAAGTAGTTAGTTGCGAGAAACCGGAGAAATCACGCCTACCTCCCGCTTCTTCGTCGCCACCACTTGATTCTTTCGAGACCGCATCGCTCCGTCTGCTTCAATCTGTGATTTTCAAATTTTATTGTGTAAATCAGTGGGCGAAGCTACGAGGCAACTGTTTCATGGTGTCTGTAGCGAGTCCTCGATCGCCATGTCTGGTGAGAACAAAGCCTATCGCCATGTCTGGTGAGAACAAAGCCTATCTGTGTCGTGTTACTCCCACTGTGAAGAGCAAGGAGATGGGTGGCACGCATGCAAAACTTTGTGTTCAGAAGACGAGATTATGCGCATCCGCATTCTCAAGGATTCGCTCACCGTCGGCAACTCAAGATTTGTAACCGAATCCACCGTGACCAGGGTATACATACCTCGGAGCACCCACGTGCCGCCATCGACAAGTGTCCACTAGTGCTACCTCAGCCGTCTTCTCATCCACCACAGCCCAAAACTCGCCCTTCGACCACTCGTAGAATCCGGTTGCGGGGCATATGCACAGAAGAAACGGTATAGTCGTTGCTCGACAACGACAGCAAGCGTCACTAAACCCTTGTTAAAGGCACAACGCTCGTAATCACTTAAAGACACGATCACAACCACATCTCTGTGGTCCACGGCTCGCCACAAACAACAGCTTTAAATCCGTGGCCAATTTCGTCCCGACTGGCACCGGCCCGTGTTGTTCCCTCCATTGCTTAGACGTCAATACTTCTACAGTCTAGTGTTTCTGCTAGCTTAAGCAAACGTTCACTCAGCGTCCCTACATTCAGCAACGCGAGCTTTCCGAACGCGGTGATTCTCAGACTAGACTCGTTGCGTGCCGTCCTTGCGCCAGAATCCTCGCATACGCTTAACAGTCGCCGGTCATTGCGAGTACGCTTCGAGTCCCGCGGAAGACCTGAGGTTATTTCGGAAATCATGCGTCACCTTCAAACAGGTGATGTGACACGGGTATTTGTAGGACTGCCCGTCACGAAGGCCTGTCGCCTGCGTTCGAGTGTCCGTGTTCAGCTTAGTCAGCAAAAACGAGCAGGTCCCAATGGCGTCACGTAAACAACGAGCCACACCCTCCTCCGAGATAAGAGACAGGACATCAAAACAGATTCAAAGCAAAGTGCCCACTAGTTAGCTCCGTATCGGTGCGGAAGTATTACTTCGCTTCTGGTGGGAGCTTTCGCTTCATTAAGTCCTAAAAGTCGGCGAGCAAGCAGAGCAAGTAGGTCAAGTATCCGGCATGGCCGATCAAATTCAGATATGGTCACTATCTACCTTGCGAGACACACTAGTTGTCGAATAATTTCAAGATTGAGCCAGGACAATTCTGCTGGAACTCGGGAGGAGTTTGACCCGAATGCGAATATCACATCGGTTTGACGTGAAAACGACCGCATTTCTGCTGAGGGTACAGCATGGGGTGTGTTCAAATGGCGCAACATATGTGCGATAACGCCCCCCCCCCCTCGAAGAGGGTCCAGATACGACCCCCCCCCTCCTGCTAACTGACAACCAGATGCATGTTCACCACAAATGGCTTCCTGAAATGGAATCTGGATTCTCGAAAGGCGCACTCTGCTCTAAAATACAGGAAATAAAAGGCTGTTTCAGCCTCATGCAATATGAGGCTGAACAACAGCCTCGCATTACCTACAATTTTGTCTTAGGATTCAAAATAAAACTCCTCGTTCGATAACTATGTATGACATGCAACTGAATTGTACAACATAAAGAACAACAATTGAAGATACGCGGCTGAATGGCTGGGCCATTGGATAGGCTTGAATTGGTTGAAAACACACATGTCATAAACACACAATAGCCCAAACGGTGAGCGTGTCAGGAGCCCTAGATGAAGGCATTCACATGAACTGGTGACGGCGGACACACATAACTGAAAAAGGATGCACGGCACAACAAAATAGACCGCGAAACAGGAAAATACAAAAAAATGAGCCTTGGAGTAAATGAAAAAAGGATAACCAGGGCCCTAGGCTCAGGGGAGCTAAATAGTGGCGGAGCCTATACTTGGCTATTTATCGATCAGGCTCCGCGAGGGGGGCGCCAGGTAGCCGAGCCGGCTTTTTCTTTGGAAAAACGTCATTGGAGCGCGGTTGTTGGACTTGCCAACGTCCTGGGGTCTGTTCGGGGGGTTATATCTTTTTTAGGTGCGGAGCTTTTGAGGAATGGCGAAACAACCACGGCAGACGTGAACAGCAGTGCACAACGCGCAAGTTCACTCTCCACTCACTCATGTTGCTATTCTACCTAGCTGCAAACTGAACAATCCCCCGTTGGTGAAATATTCCGGATGGGTCACGGTTCGGCCAGGGGTAAATCGCGAGCTGGTTTCCATGATTCACACAAAAGGACCTGCTTCCGCTTCAAACGGCAATTTCATCAGGACTGAGGTCGTCTTGAAAGCCCTCCATCTTTTCTCTTTCCAGCAAGCTTTACAGTTTTTCTGAAGACAAGACCCACTAGTTCAGGAGATATTTTAGATGGGTCACAGATGCGCCACCCTCTGACCCACCCGAAAAATTGACTCCTTATGTGCCATTGTGAGGATACACCTTCGGAAACTTCACTGTGCCTTGGTCCGTGCGCCGTGCATTAGGCTCCTAGGCAAAGGTGGTGGAAAGGTGTAAATTCTGATTACAGGTGCTTTCCATGCAAGCAGATGTTTGTTTAGGGTTTGTAAAGGACAACACGCACGAATCTGTTTGAGACGTATTATTTAGTCATCTACGTACTTACGAGTTCATGCTATAAACTGACACTTATTTATTTATTTATTCTTGCTATATTGCTAATAAATCTTTTATTATTTTGTATTCCTATTATATATATTTACATCCGGGTCTTCTGAAGCTTTCCGTCCGTTCCATTACCCTTAGCAATGACACCTTTGTACTGTTTGATGCCTAGCGAGCCTACTTTTGCGATACTCCCCACGTCCCCCGCGGCCAAGTACGAACCCATTCTTGGGGATTTCCCATGAAAAGAGGGCTGTTAAACGTAGCATTTAAAGCTGTAAAGAATACACTCATAATAAACTTCATTTTTTTAAACATCTTGACTTCCATAGCTCCACTCCCACTATCAACTGAAATGTCGAAGCATTGCCCGGCTCTGAGTGACCCTTGAGATTACGACCCCCCTCCCCAGCGGCCAAGTACGACCCCCCTATGGGTTTCGCACAACGATGCTGTACCCTGCTCGCTGGAGGTGCTGATGGCAGGAGCATGAAAAGCGCCTGGTGCCGTTGCCTTTGAACCGAGCATTTTCGAGCTAAATAGACTGAACATTTGCACCCTGGACTTGAACATTACCGCTAGTGACAAGATTTCAGCGGGTTAACTGAATTATGATATTCTGGCGTGAGCGCATTCATGGAGCAGGCTAAAAGGATTTCTGGTCAGATGAATGAATGATATCACAATCGTTTCATGGGCAACCTCGAGAACGAGGTTCCGGTCAAACTGACTAGGAAAAGTCAGCAGGTCGTAATGACTGTTCGAAATGGGATGCATATGAACGTGTACGTTTCGGGGCGCTAAACTCAAATCCGCTTTCAGAATGCGCTGAACGATTTTGTAGGAGAAGTTAGGGAAAGAGGGTTCTAGCACAGCACTAGCCGATCCTCTCTTGCGATAGCTTAAGTTAAGTTTGAGCAGGGGTATCCCTAAGCGTTCAATAGTGTAGTGAATAGGTAAGTTGCTTTGTAGATGCGAATTCAGGGTTTCGATCCCTTGACAAGTTCGAATTCGCTTCTTCCGGTTTCCCGGAACATCTGCGATTCCAGAAAGTACGTTTGTTACCTTATTTTGTCAAGTTTGCTCTCATTTATAGCAGGAAAGAGTCAAATGTCGACACTGTTGTGTTTCTTTTTTTTAAACTCTCATCCAAGAATTTCTACACTTTGTCAATTTTTAAGTGCCTTCAATCGAGTGCCAAATCGACGAATTTCGAGACCTGTTGAATTTGAGGGCCCTGTTCAATACTGCTTGGTGGGGCACTGTCACTATGCCGGTAGTAGAGAGTTTTTCTTAATTTGTTGTGCTCTAGGTGAGGAACTGTTTTGCTTTGGTCATTTCCTGAATGAGCATGACATTTTCTCTTGAATAATTGTTAATTGAGCCATTCATGTAGCATTTGTACACCGCTTATTTTGATAAAAGTCTTCAAAGAGAATCTCAAGTGCCTGAATTTGATCTATTTTCTGTGCAAAAAAGAGCAAGCTTCACAGAATAACGGAACAAGGGTAATCCCAGGACTAACAGAAGATGTTCCAAAAAAAACCAAAAATGCAAGCCTATCAAGGAACCGAACCCCTGACCTCACATCTATGAAGCAAATCACCATTCCATATAACATCGACCACTTGCAACTGTTTATTCTCAAACTTGACTCGAGCCACCGCAAAGTAGGATTGGCCAGTGCTATGCTAGAACCATAATAACTCCTCCTAGAGAATCGTTCGGCAAATTCTGAAAGCAGATTTGAGTTCAGCGTCCCGAGACGTACACGTCAATATGCATCCCATCTTGAATGGCCATGGCGACCTGTTGATCTTGCTTGGTGAGATTCTGGCTCAAATCAAATTATCGGTGAGGTAATGAGAGGCAAGTGGACCGGCCGAAGATAGAGGTCTATCCCCCATTTGTTCTGTCACGTCAGTAGTTGACTTACTCTTCTGGATCGTTAACGTGGAGGAATTTAGAGAATTGGAGTGAAAGCTCCCAGTGGAGACAAAGCACAAAACTAGTGCGTAAATCCGAAACCTCCGCTTTAAGGAGAGTCCATTACCACAAAGCACTGGCAGTTCGTCGGTCTGCTTCTGCACGCACTGCTTACATGACAACACTGCATAAGTTGACCACCTAGAACTCGTATGGAATATCCTCATAGCAGTCTTAAGCTGCGAACTCGCAATCAACATTTGATGTACGTAAGTCTTCATTCAGGGATCCTGGAGATTTTGGGATCATTCCCTTGTAAGATTTGATGCAGATTTCGTTTTCAACCACTAACTGGTAGGGTCAGATTCTTCTTATGATGCGGTATCCCATTTTTTTGAAAAAGCAAAGCAAAAAAAGTGCTCAGGGTCTGTTGACGTCCCGTATCTTGCGGAACCTTTGACGAAATCCCTAACGACTTGGTTGTTTCGACTTGAATCTTGGCTACTTTCAGAAATATCTTGTTTTTTTTGCGACAGATTGTCTTTCAGGTCCACAACTGTTTTCTCCATGTGTTCAACTGAGAGAGAAAAATGCACATCAGTGACACAGTTTGACCAAGCAGAAATGAAAAAGAACAGAAAGAAGGGGTGGAAGTGCAACCTTGAGAAACAGACATAGTGATTATTTCGATAACAGTCACGGAAGAACACTAGCTTTTAGTTTGAGGGTGGGTGCTGATATGAATATTTGTATGCCTGTGCGCCACTTTCTTGCGTCGACCAGATTCACAAAATCTATGAATACAACCTTTCGAAGAGTTCTCTGGTGGACGCCTAATTACGAGAAGCAGGTCAGACTTCTCGCATTCATACGTGTTATGTGAGGAAGGGCAAAGATGCGGATAGTGAGCGATGGAACATGATAACAAATTAGAGAAACTGATAAGAAGCGCATGATAACTGCAGAGCTTCAAGGAGAACCCATAAATTAATTGAGGATCATAGGTTGGATAGGTGAAAAAATGGGTGAACAAGCAATAACAAGATCGACGGATGAGAACTCAGAAGGGTCCACTTCGCATTTCTGTAGAACACTTCCACACTTCTGCATTCATGACCACCAAAGTGCGACTTAGTTGTTGTTCAGAAGAAAGGTTAATGAGTAGTACATCTCATTCGTTGACATGTGCAATAAATTCATTCAACAGCTAAACCATGTGGAGCTTTGACAAAAAAGTTGTTGTTAAGCTATGTTTCACTAAAAGTCACGGGAGCCGATAATAAAAAGTATGAAGAGAACCACCAAACTGCTCGACCGAGATTAGATGTTATTATGATGTTATGATGATGATGTTATTAGATGCCCGGCTTGCAACCACATTTTCGATTTTGATACTGTTGTTTCAAACTGACTCAATTGTTCAACTAACCGTAGTGCCCACAAACGATTATCGTTTCTATTTATTTATTTATTTATTTATTCATTTATTTATTTTTACTTAACAAGCTAATGTATCTGATAATAACCCATTGGCATGCTAGAAGACTGACAACAGAATAGCAATAGAGATGACGCAAAACGAAGAAATATGAGGTTAAGGTAAAGAAGCCATCAATGCATGTAACACTGTACCAGCAGAAATTTAGCTATAATGCATATATGTATGTACAGATAAGAGGAGAGGGGGGGGGAATGGTGGACAATAGGAAGGAAGGGCAGTGGCTGGCCAACGAGAGTTTGGCTTCGGATACCATCTTATTAGGTCCACCCCACCTCTGCACGGTGGGTCCCTAGGGGCTAGGTTAATGAGGCATTGCCTTTCAAAGATACAACGGTTGCAAAGCTAATAAAGTCAAATGCAGAAAGGGGATTATAATTAAGCAATAATTATACCATTAAAAGTATATAACAATGGCACAGAGAAAGCTCAAAGTGAAACTGAGATGTATCTCCCAGAAGAGCTTGGAGCAAACAGGCCAGGCATGGGCAGACCGAGAACACATGCAGAACATGCAGAACATACACATGCAGAACTGCGCTTGCAGTTACCATATTGTTACCTAATTTCTATATTACAAGATCAGCTACCGTTGTTGTTGACCTACGATCCCGTCTTACCGTTTCTAGAGGGTCGGCAGCACTCACCTCGCATGGAAAGAATTGGAACAGTTTGAGAGCCGACCTGTGAGCACAGAACACATGACTGCTTATTCCGAATGTGAGGAGTCATATGGTGTCATTGCGCACAGTTTTGCGACTGAGGATTCGAATTTGAAGAAAGCGCATCTGCGAATAACCACCACTGATCCCATGCCCCCAAGTCTGTTTCCTTACTGAACAATTGGGTTCAGCGTTTATAATTTGAAAGGGGGGCACCATCGATTACATAGCAGGAAGGGGATCGGCCGGCTTGGCCTGAAGGACCGACTGACCCTATTTCTTTTACGAATGTGTGAGAGAAGACCCACTTAACGGTCCTATTTCTTTTACAAATGTGTGAGAGAAGACCCGCTCTACAGTAGGAAGGAGGATCGGCCGGCTTGGCTTGAAGGACCGACTGGCCCTATTTCTTTTGAAAATGTGTGGGAGAAGACACACTCAACAGTAGGAAGGGGGATCGGCCGGCTTTGCTTGAAGGACCGACTGACCCTATTTCTTTTGAAAATGTGTGGGAGAAGACACACTCAACGGTAGGAAGGGGATCGGCCGGCTTGCTTGAAGGACCGACTGACCCTATTTCTTTTGAAAATGTGTGGGAGAAGACACACTCAACAGTAGGAAGGGGGATCGGCCGGCTTGCTTGAAGGGACCGACTGACCCTATTTCTTTTGAAAATGTGTGGGAGAAGACACACTCAACGGTAGGAAGGAGGATCGGCCGGCTTTGCTTGAAGGACCGACTGACCCTATTTCTTTTGAAAATGTGTGGGAGAAGACACACTCAACAGTAGGAAGGGGGATCGGCCGGCTTGCTTGAAGGACCGACTGACCCTATTTCTTTTGAAAATGTGTGGGAGAAGACACACTCAACGGTAGGAAGGAGGATCGGCCGGCTTGGCATGAAGGACCGATGAGGAAGACCCATCTCTCTTTTTTTTGGAAATGTGTGGGAAGAGACCCACTACACAGTAGGGAGGAGGATCGGCCTGCAACGAAGAGTGAAGTAAACATTTATGTTACAAGTCAAAGAAGATCTTATGAAATATATGCACAAGAGCATAGCGTGAAAGATAAAAAACACGGACTAACAAAAGCGACTTGATGAAAAAAAAACTGACCGCAGCGTAGTAACATCAGTTAGAGGCAGGTCAAAGCCATTCGTATCGCGACTAGGAGCCACATTGAGATTAACCGCTCGGTAGGTTGACAGATCGAAGTAGGGTACATCTACGATGGGTGAACTAACAGGCCACGGAAGAGAGTGACTAGCAGAACTTGCTCGAGCGTCATTCTGGAACATGGGAGAAATATTTTCAAAGCAATATGGGTCACATCGAGCAACTGACGTGCATATCATCAGGACGGAGACACCCCAAATTTTGCTATTTCACGCTTCCCAGGCGTTTCGGAAAAATGCAGTGGTTACCAACGATTCTCTTATGCGGGAAAAAAAGCTGGCCCTCTTAGCCACGCCCGCTTTGCATGTTTTTGCCAAATTATGATCTTCCTCCAGAATTTTCACATTTTTAGAGTGCGACTAGAAGTCCCGCTCACCATGGGAAGCGTCGCCCAGTTTTGAAAAACCATGCGGATTGGCAGTTGATAGTCTGAACTGGCATACTAAGGTCTCGCTCGTCACTCGGAACGAAAAACCAGGGAAAGTGTTCCCGAGTGACGAGAAAGAGAGCTCAACCTGCCAGTTCAGATATTAAACCGTTGATCCATATCACTTTTCAGAAGTGGGCGGGGCTTACCACGGCGGGCGGGGCTCCCTGTAACAGTCCAAAAATTTGAAAATTTTGAAGAAAAACCGAAATTCCGCAAGAAAGTGCAAAGCGGGCGTGACCAAGAGGCAAAGCTTAAAATGCATCGGTGCAGGAATGCGCGTCTACGAGCACCTCCGTTCTGTAAAAAGTGAATGTGAAACTAACAGAGATGGGAGAAGTTATGAAAATTCGAATTTCGCAAAAAAAACCCTTTGAGAAACAGGCGGAATTGGCCATGTGTCGATGTCCAGTCCTTATCAATCAAATATGTGCGAGACAGCAAAAGACAAAAAATGACATAGAAACAGAAGTTACAAAACAAAGTTTTAGGATTTATGACTGCGCTGACAGGTACAGGCTGGCTCGGGGTGGTTTTTAGCGTTATCTGGTTGACTGGCCGGTCTAGAAAGTGTGGTGATTTTGATTTGAAAAGTGTTGCTTTAGTTTGAAAAATGATCTTGGTGTGAAAAGTGGTGTCCATGTCCATGCAAGCGAGGAAGCCAAGAACGAGTTCTACGAACAGCTCCAAGACACTATCGATGAACTATCCCGCAGAGACCTCAAGATAGTGCTAGGCGATTTCAATGCTCAGTTATGCAGCGAACGACAGGGATTCGAGAGAACGATTGGCCCGTTTGCGTCCTCCACGCGTTTCAGCGACAACGGCGAACGTTTGGCGTCATTCTGCGATCACAACGAGCTTCGTATTGGAAACACCTACTTCCAGCATAGAGAGGTTCACAAGAAAACATGGAGCTCTCCCGACGGAATGACGTTCAATGAGATTGATCATCCTACTATATATAATCCGGCTATGTCCGTGTGTGTGTCTGTCTGTCACGAAATTCATAGCGAGCGTCGCAGAAAAGATAGGATGACAGTTCCAAGAAGTGATATACATGGCAGGACGGGAACACTTTTGGTGGGTGACAGGAGGTGATAACACTTGATAAGATTCGATAAGGGGCCTTAGAAGGGGAGGGTGACCGAATTCGTAGCGCAAGTTGCGTCAGCTACGGAAGCGTGATTTCAAGAAGTGATGTACACGGAAGGATGGGAACATCTTTGGTGGGTGACAGGAGGTGATAACACCTGATAAGATTCGATAAGGGGCCTTAGACGCTGAGAGTCATCAAATTAGTAGCGCAGGTTGCAGCAGCTGCGGGGCCGTGATTTCAGAAGTGATATACACGGAAAGATGGGAACATCTTTGGTGGGTGGTAGAAGGTGATAACACATGATAAGATTCGATAAGGGGCTTGGAAGGGGAAGGTGACCGAATTCGTGGCGGCTGCGAGACCTGATTTCATGAAGTGATATACACGGTAGGGTGGTGGCTGACAGAAGCTGATAACATCTGATAAGATCCGATAAGGGACTTTAGACGCGGGTGTCACCAAATTCTTAGCGCAGGTTGCAGCGACCGTGGGACCTTGATTTCAAGATGTGGTATAGGGTAAGGGAAGTGGACATGATTGGTGTGTGACAGAAGCTGATAACATCTGATAAGATTCGATAAGGGGCCTTAGATGCGGAGGGTCACCAACTTTGTAGGGCAGGTTGCAGGGTCTGTGGGACCTTGGTTCAAAGAAGTGGTATAGGGGGAGGGGGCGGAAACCCACTGACGGTGACACTAAGTGACAGCAACTGATAAGGGTTGAAAGCGTCATCATGCGGGAATCCGCAACACCGCTTACTGCCACAATGCGATTGATATGACAGGTATCAGGCTCTCAGTAGTTCGTACACAACTCACTCCTATGCTCCTATCGCTATCGACATCATGTACGGCCGCTAAAGCAACTGGATTTCAGAAGCATGGCGGTTGTTTACTCAGTTGCCATGAACAGCAGCAACTGGCTTTATCACTATGACTATCTTTCATCAACAACCTGAGAGAGGACCATTCTAAGCGTTAAACTGCCCGAATGCGGGAGTGCATTCCAAAAAAACGTACAGTGGTGGAGAACGCATCAAGCGGTAGGATGCTTCAAAGGCTACACTAACAGGTAGCTGAATTTTCGTGCGCATCAAGCGGTAGGATGCTTCAAAGGCTACACTAACAGGTTAACTGAATTTTCGTGTGAGGGTTATGGAGATTTTTGGTACTAACTCCGAGAAAAGAATGGACAAAAGGATAGATTTCAGCGCTACTGGGACAACGGTTACAATTCCTACCATATATAATCGGCTATGTCCGTGCGTGTGCGTCTGTCTCTTTGACACGAAATTCATAGCGCCGTCCCAGTAGCAGCGAGATATTGGTTCCAAGAAGTGACGTAGACGGGAACACTATGGGTGATAGGAAGTAATGTCAGTTGATAACATCTGATAAGAGGCCTCAGAAGGGGACTCTCATATTCGTAATGCGGATCACAGCATCAGCCAGGTGTTGATTCCAACATATGATGTAGGGTATGGGACAGGAACATTATTGGTGGATGACAAGAACTGTCAGCTGCTGATAAGATTCGAGGGATGTTAGAAGGGTATGGTCACTGAGTCCATCACGCGAGTCACAGCAACAGTAGGAGGTTGGTTCCAAGATACGATGTAGGGTTTAGGAAAGGAACACTAGGTTGGTGACAACAACTGCCAGAATCTGATAAGATTGGATAAGGGGCGTCAGAAAGATAAGGCCACTGTTTCCATACCGTGGGTCGAGTCAGCGGTGGTTCCAGCAGGTGATATAGGGGTGAAATGGGGTCAGGAACGGTGGGTGACGAAAAGCCAAAACAACTGATAGGGACTCTACATCTTGCTGGAAAATGCACTGTGACGGTTAGGCGCATTTTGCACACTCTACCTCGCCCTACAGACTGCCTCACTCTATTCCTGCCTGGCGAAGCCAGGCCGGCCCGGCGAAGCCGGGCCGTGACAAAGAAGGAGGAGTACCCGGCGGCAGCCGGGTGATTATATGTATAAGCCGCAGATGGAGATCATCTTTGCAGGACGCTCGAGCATATCGTGGTGCAGATATTGGCTCAGACCATTATTTGGTGAGGGCCGCAGTCAAAATTAAGCTAAAGCGGCAGAGAAAGACTGTCGCCGCCCGAGCTTTTGATGTGGGAAGGCTGAAGAACCCTGCAGTTGCTGCAGCATTCAACGTAGAGCTGCGGAACCGTTTCGCCATGGATCGAACCCGGATGACATCATAGAAAAGTGGAAAGCAGTCAGAGAAAAAGTTACGAAAAGTGCGAGGCAGTAGTTGGTCGAAGACGAGGGAAGCGGAAAGAGCAATTTATTCAAGACAGGACGTGGCAGAAAATAGACGAGAGGAAACACGCGAAGCTCCAAAAAGAACAAGCCAAGACTCTTCATGAACTACAGGAAGCGAGTCGGAAATACGCTGAGCTAGATCGTTGGTGAAAAAGCTCTGTCGCCGCGACAAGAAGGAGTGGCTCACGCAGAAAGGTGCTGAAGCCCAGCATGCGGCGGATCGTGGAGACTCAAGAACTCTTTATCGCATTGTCGGCGAACTGACTGGAAACTCGAATAACTACAAGTGCCCATTAAAGATAGCAATGGCAGGTTGCTCTTGAGCGATGAGGAGCAGAAGAAAGATGGCTTTAACTCGATGTCCTCGACCAGCCGACACCATTGGAAATACATTGTTTCGAAGAGATGGAAGGCTCTGATGAGCTTGACGTTGACGTTAGTTCCATAACAGTTGAAGAAACGGAACAAGCAATCAAATGTCTTCGGAAACAAAAAAGCACCTGGTCTTGACGAAATCGCACCGGAGTTGATAAAAGCAGGAGGAAGACCCATGGCAAACGTGTTGACGAGACTGTTCAATGAGTGCTGGACTTGTGGTGAAGTTCCGGAAGACTGGAGAAAAGGAGTCATCGTCAAATTGCCCAAAAAGGGACCTGACAGAATGCGGAAACTGGAGGAGAAACCTGGCTACTGTCTGTGCCTGTGAACGTTTGTACGGTTTTGTGGCGGCGACTACGCGGAGCCATCGACGAGCGACTGAGAGAGGAGCAAGCCGGATTCAGGAGCGGAAGGTCGTGTTGCGAACAGATTTTCACTTTACGCAACATTATCGAACAGTGCATGGAATTCCGTCATCCGCTCTTCATAAATTTCGTCGATTTCAAAAAGCATTCGAGCATACACCGCGAATCGCTTTGGGCCATCCTCAAGATATACGGTGTACCTTCGCCCTACATCAGCATCTTCAGAAACTTGTATCTCAACTCTTCGTGCTGTGTCAGAACGAATGCCGGTTATACACCATTCTTTGAAATTGCCACTGGAGTACGACAGGGATGCATTCTGTCTCCGATGCTGTTCAATGTCTGCCTCGACTTTGTTATGAGAAGAGCGATGGAAAACGCAGAAGCGGGCATCGATTGGCCTGTTCAAGGCCGTCTCACAGATCTAGACTTTGCGGACGACATTGCGTTGATTGCTAAGGATAATGATAAACTTCAAGACAGCACCACGAGCCTCAGTAAGGAAGCAAGCATGGTAGGCTTGCGAATAAGTGCTGAGAAGTCGAAGGTCATGCACGTAGGAATTAACGGGCAGGTGGATGTAAACGTTGACACTACGTCGCTAGAGAATGTCGACACGTTCACATACCTCGGTAGCGTGGTTACGCACACTGGTGATGCTGAAGTGGATGTCTTGCGGCTTGCAAAAGCAGCTGCTGTGTTCAGGCGACTGCTGCCGATATGGAAAATGTCCTCAATATCGCGTAGCATTAAAATAAAACTTTACTCGTCCATCGTTATTCCCACAGCGCTCTATGCAAGCGAAACATGGAAGCCAAGGCTCGTCAAAAAATGAACGCCTTTCACCAGCGATGTCTTCGGCGAATCATGAAGATACGACACATGGACTGTGTCACGAATAAAGAAGTTCTACGACGGTGCGGTATGAGCAGCCTCCACGTGATTGTAGGCTTTGGCTGGCGGGCCACATACTGCGCATGCCACAACATCGAATCCCAAGAGTGGCCTATGTTGGATTCCTCCAGGAGCCAAGCGAGCACGAGGCCGTCCCAGAAACACGTGGAGACGTACATTCGAAAATGACTTGCGAATCATGAATGCTTCTAGGGACCAGGCCGAGGAAATCGCAAAAGACCGGCAACAGTGGAAAGAATTTGTCGCCTGATGTTCAACAGCTTGGGAGGAACTAAGTCTAAGTAAGTAAGTGAAAAGGAGCGTCTTTGGACGCTGATATCAGATTCGACTACCAAATCCGCTGAACGATTATAGGAGAGAAATCAAGGATCTTTGGCTGTGCTTAACCATTGTGGTGAGCCCTTGCTCAAACTTTGTGCTTCTGAAGCCTGACACAGCTGCCGCCGTGGTTCGACGGCGCAGCATGTAGGTGGGCGGACTCATAGCAGTAGAACAAAAGTTTGAACCGTTGATGCACTTCGTAACCTTGCTTTTTCTTGGAACGTATGCCAAACACCTAGAAAGTAGTTTTACGCATTAATTCGATCATCGGGGCCTTCCTGTACCTCTTACTGAGCCTTGTGGATGATTTGTGAATATTCATTGACACTTCGGTGAAAGTTTAAGTGAGAGTTGATAGCCTTGATATGGCAGCTTCATTTTAAGCATACATTGTTGTAAGTGAGGTGCTTTAGTGACAAGTAGCGCGCTCATCACTCGCGCGGTCCTGGGTTCGAGTCCTGCGTCGGCTCCCGAACAGACCAACCAAGGCTTTTACCCTCCATGAACGGTGAATAAGTCCAGATTCGTCGGAGAGGGTAAAAAACTGACTTTTGACTTTTACGACGGCAACCTACCGCAAGTCATTGTATGGGCCACATCGAATTCAATAGGCCATCACGATTTTCAATGGAAGAAGTATGCGTGCGCACCCCGCAAATGGCTTGATCAACGGCGAAGACTTTGCTATTTAAACTTCATTGTTGTAAATAGTACGGAAGAACAAGCGAGCTTATAAGATACCAGTCTGGCTGACGCGCATTCCTGCGCGCAGGGTTAAAATTATGTTACTGATAATTGACAGGATTTCGGCCCTTTTCATCATGTTTCTCCCATTTAATGAACACTTGCCAATGTTAGGCTCATATCATATTTCTAAAATCACCATTCGTTGGAAATCGGACAGCATAGCGGTTGGAAGGATTCCGATGGTAAAAATATCGAAATCACAGTGGCTCTTATCATTCCTCACTGGGCAACAACTCCAAACATCCTTTTTTCGGGAACTCGAGCGTTTAGCGGTGGAAGCAATTCCGACCGCTAAACTGAGGGATTTTGCTAAGGGAAAACATCTTGACTCATTAAGAATTCGCCCATTCATTCTTTGGCTACGGTGATGTGAGCAGATACGGACTCCCAAAAGCCCTCGTCGGACACTGTCAGAATTTATCTCCCACCTTTAATGTTCCCTAAGTACCTCTGAATTAATTGCTGGACCTGAATCAATTGGCTGGACCTCTGAATTAATTGCAGTTCCCAGTGTTGCTATGACTCCGCTGTGAATTTTCCTGGCTATCTTATCAGCTGTTATCAATTCCTGCCACCACCATGTTCCCATACTGCCCCCTATATTACTTCTTGGAACCAATGTCTCGTCGTTGCTGTGGCCGGTGTTATGAATTTGGTGACCCTCGCTTTCTAAGAGCCCTTATGATATCTTATCGGCTGTTATCAATTCCTGCCACCCACCAATAATGTTCTCATCCTGTCCCCTATACTGCCTCTTGGAACTAAAGTCCTAGCGTCGCTGTGACGCGCGCTATGGAGTCGGTGACCCTCGCTTTCTAAGACCCCCTATGGTATCTTATCAGCTGTTATCAATTCCTGCCACCACCAATAATGTTCTCATCCTGTCCCCTATCTTGCTCTTGGAACTAAAGTCCTAGCGTCGCTGTGACGCGCGTTATGGAGTCGGTGACCCTCGCTTTCTAAGACCCCCTATGGTATCTTATCAGCTGTTATCAATTCCTGCCACCACCAATAATGTTCTCATCCTGTCCCCTATACTGCCTCTTGGAACTAAAGTCCTAGCGTCGCTGTGACGTGTGTTATAAAGTTGGCGACCCTCGCTTTTTAAGACCCCCTATGGTATCTTATCAGCTTTTATCACTTCCTGCCACCTACCAATAGTGT
>MU911931.1:28469-52010 GCA_036418165.1 Cooperia oncophora | reverse complement strand
GTACTCACACGAGGGAGAGGCATGTAGAGCTTTTACGGACCGTGTTCACAAAGCTAAAGCAGGATTACGACTGAAAGCAGAGAAGTGTGTACTGATGCTGGGATACACACCGACCCCCAGAAAACCGATGCTGTGAGGAATTATCCTGTGCCCAAAAATGTCAAAGAGCTGAGAACTTTTCTAGGGATGGCAGCCTTTTATCGAAAGTTTTGCTTGAACTTTGCGAAGACTGCGAGTCCTCTTTTCGAGTTGACATCATCGAAGCGAGTGTGGAAGTGGACAGAGGCTTGTGAAGAGGCGTTTGAGAAAGTGAAACAGTTCATTTGCTCTGCACCGGTACTGAGTCAACCTGATATGGAAAAGGCACGAAGTGGGGAAAAACCTTTTGTCATATGTACCGATGCGTCTACGACCGGATTGGGTGCCGTACTAGCACAAGAGGATGACGATCATTACCTGCACCCTATCTACTTTGCATCAAAGTCCTTAAGCAAAGCAGAGAAACGTTACCATGTAACTGATCTAGAAGCCTTAGCCGTCATGTTTGCAATCAAAAGGTTTCACATGTTCATCTACGGCGTCCGTACGACCGTTATGACCGATCATCAACCGCTAACGGCGTTGTTCAAAAGGAATAACGTCTCAGCAAGAGTGCTTAGATGGTCGCTTGAAGTGCAAAGATATAAACTAGAAATTAAGTATGTGAAAGGGAAAGCGAATGTCGTTGCTGATGCGCTGAGCAGAGGAGTACATGTAGAAGAAAGTTCGGTGTCTTTGCAAGGGCTCAACGAAGCGGTAGTGAATGTATTGAGCGTAGGTAAAAAGACGAAGTGGCTCAAAGAGTTGGAGCAAGACGAAGATTTTTCACAGATATTGGACGCTATTGACAAAAATGACGTGAACCGTACAGTGAGGATGAGAGGCACAAATAACTGGGTCCGAGTGGCAGATTTTATTGTTGAGAATGGAAATCTCAAGATGTATAATGAGGAGGGAGCACTGGTATTTGTGGTTCCCAAAAGCGCAAGATATGAGATCTTTCATGAAGCCCACGCTGGTGCGGTAGCGGGCCATTTCAGTGCGTTTAAGTTGCTGAAAAAACTGCGCAAAGAGGTATATTGGCCGACTATGACTCAAGACGTGAGCAGGTGGACGAAGGAATGCCAACAGTGTTTTGTTCACAATCCCAGACCGGTGGGAGTACCGCCGCTGAAGCCAATCTTGACCACCAAGCCGTATGAGCTTATAGGCGTGGATGTGCTGGAACTAGGTTTGACCACGAGTGGGAACAAGTATGCGGTCACAGTCATTGACCACTTTTCTAAGTTCGCACAGGCATACCCAACTGCGGATAAGTCCGCCGAAACAATAGCAAACGTGATTTTCTCGCGATGGATAGCCGATGGGTGCAGATGGCCCAAGGCAATACTTTCTGATAAAGGAGGCGAGTTCGAGAAATCAGCCACATAATGACAAAGGGGTATAATCCTCGCGAAAATGGCATTACAGAAAGATTGAATGGTACCATTGTGGCAATGCTGAGGAGGTCGACAAAAGTGCCAGCAGATTGGGACAAAAAACTACCCTTTTGTATGCTCGCATACAACATGACCCCTCATAGGTCCACGGGTGAAAGCCCCTATTTTTTGCTGCATGGAATGGATCCGCATTTTCCTTCAGAGATCGTACCGAATAACGAAATATCGGTTTATGCTGTAGATAGAATAGACGATTATAATGGAATTTGATTGGCCAATGCCATAAGGAGAGTTTCGTGATTAAAAACTCAGTCTTCCTTGCTTCTCAGTAGCAGTTCCTGTAGAGAATTTCTTGCGCTATCTGTAGTATAATTGCCGTTTCACCATTGCTTAATTAACCCCCCTTTTTCAAGATTTTTCGAGAGCATGTGAAAAGAGCACTTCGGACGATTTTTTCTTCGACTATAAATTGGGGCAATCCGCAATCGAAACAGCTCAACAAATTAACCAGGTGTGGGACTCAATAGGTGTGCTAAAAGAAAGCACTGTGCGGCAATGGCTCAACAAATTTCGTCCTGGAGATTTCAGCATTGAAGATGAATCACATAGCGGTCGACCTAAAGTATCTGACGAGGATTTTAGGGGATTTTGGAGGCTGACCCATCCCAAACAGTTCGAGAGATAGCAGAAGAGCTAGGCCTTGGCAAATCCACTGTTGCAGATGGTCTGAACGCATTGGAAGGTGAAAAGCTCAAACAATTGGGGCCCTAGCAATCCGCAGTGACGGCAGGAATCCACACGCTCTCCAGGTTCCTTCTGCATTGCTTTTGCGCAGCAGAAACGACCTGTTTTTGGGCCGAATTGTCACCTGTGATGAAAAATGGGTCATGTATGATAACAGGAGACGTTCCGGACAGTGGTTGGATTTCGACGAACCACCGAGGTAATTTTCAAAGCCGAACCCTCACGAAAAAAAGATTCTGGTCACGGCTTGGTGGTCATCGGCTGGTGTGATCCACTATAACTTTTTATCACCAGGCCAAACCATCACAGCAGAACCCTACTGTGAAGGAATCGACGAAATGTACCGAAAATTTTGTCAGCTGCAGCCAAACAGCGTATCATAAAGAAAGGGGCCGATCTTTTGGCATTGACAACGGCCCGCCAACTTTCACAAATCCACTGATCCATTAAATTGAACGAATGCGGGGGGTTGAAGTTTACGCTTCAAACCGCCACTATCTTCAGATCCTTTTCGGCCAGACGCGCATATGCGCCGTTTCTAACAATTATTCAGACCCCTTTGCTGGAAAATACTTCATCAATCAGGACCAGGCAAAAAGCCTTAGGATTTCGTGAATTTTCGACCACCCAGTTTTTTACTTTGATGGGATTTCTCGACTGCTGTCACATTGGCAAAAGTGTGCTGATTCGAATGGTGCCTATTTCGATTAAATCCGATGAGTATTAAAAAAGTTACGATCGTTTAAAGTGAAACACCCAAAACGCTGAGAACTTTCCGGACAACCTAATAGATACTGATAAGCTTCCAAAATTGGGAGATAGAGTTTATCTACGTGCGCCTAGAGAAAAAGCTCTAAGTTCGCACCCCAAGCTGGTCAGCGAGTGGGCTGGACCCTTTCGTGTTATTGAAACAAGTGATAATTCGGCGGTGATAACCCGAATAGGAGAGAACTCAGAACCAATCCAGGTTCAGTACGATATGCTGAGAGTTGTGCCGAAGCAAATTTCTGATGAAAGAGTAGATACGATAACAAGTAGAGGAAAAAGAGGGAGAAAACCAAAAGTTAGAGTGAATAGACTGAATGTTGTTCGTTTCAGAGGCGCTGTCATCGAGTCAGCTGAATGCAAAGGGACACCTGCAGTATCGGTGCCACGACGGCTGTCTGGAGGAAGCGTGCCTGGGAGATCTGGACGGCTTGATTTTCCCAGGGACTGGACGGCGTGATTTTCCCAGGGACGTTCGCAAAGGAGCCGCTTGGAACGCTCTGGAGAGCCTGGGTCGCGGCAAGCATATTCATCAGAAGCGACATGAACACCGCGGAAAAGATCAGAGCTTGGAAGAAAGGAATGATATGCCTAGACGGAGAAGCGCTGAAGAAGGTTCTGAGGCTCGCGTATGACCGATGTATGGATTGGACCGGAGTTCGTGTATGTCACCGATGGAATAAGGAAGCACGAGAGGATAGAGGACTACGGATTCGAGAAAACGTACGACGACGCCTTGAAGAGCCTCAAAAGTGAATTAGAGGAGCAGGAGAAACAACAACGACCAAAGAAGGACGGCCCGGTCGCGTTCGCAGCGCCAGAGAGCGCAGTACTGTTAGAAAAAGATGGCCCTCGTCGAGGAATCGTGACAAGAGTAGCCGAATTGGAGAAATTCCTAAAACGATTCCAGAACACTCCAGACATGGGGAAAAGGTAGTTTAAGACCTGCGAGGGGTCATCTGTAGAAAAGCGTGAGGCATACGCTATAGGCGGACGTGCGCCAAGGTGGCGGAGCTGAATTAGAAAATTCCTAAAACAGGATTCCAACGGATTCGATGTTTTATGATGGCTTGGTGCCAGCGTATGTTCGGCATGGCTCAGTTTACAGGCACGTCCGCGTCAAAGTATGCAACAGTCGTGTTCAGGAGATCGAAACACACCCAGGAACAAGTTTTGGCCGAACCGAAACTCTGGCCCAACCACTGAACTAGAACATTGAATTGAATTGCCCTAGGGAGCAGATGTGAACAATCCCATATTTGATCTGAATCGTCACATAATCTGCTCTTTTCGCCTGCTCAGCTCTTTCAGAACTGGAGCAAAAGCTCCTATTGGAAGCAAAGCGGAAACTTCCGCGTTCATGGGCAGTTGGAACCACTATCTTGCGACAACGAAGCGAGCCTCTCGCTATGTCAGTTTCTTGCACTTGTCAAAAAGGTTTAGCGTCACACCCGCTTTTCATTGTGAACAAGCTTTCGAACCATGTAACAACGCAGTAGCTTACCGGTGCAGATAATCCGCCAAGCAGACTGGCACTTCCACTGTGGTTCCGTGTGTGCAGATTGGCACTTCCACCGCGGTTCCGTACGGTGCTCATGAATTGCCTCAAAAGACGTCACTCTTTTACGTGTAAAAATCATTCATTTGTGAGCCTTGATGAATCTTTAGCATTTCTACACACACCGAAACCAGCTAGGCCTTAAAGAAATAATGTCACGTAATCAACGTTCGTTGGAGTCGCTGCGGTGAAACGAAATAGCTCCACAAACAGGTTGAAGACTGCTAAATTTAATTGTAGTTTTTGAGTTCAAAAATAATACGAAAGAGAACCAGAGTCTCACTTGGCAATGGCAAGTCTACCTAGCGCGGTTAACATCTGTAGTTGTTATCTGTATGAATCTGTAAGGACTACTTGACGCCCCCCCCCAAAAAAAATTGAACGAAACCCTTGAAAATGCCCGAATAGAATCCTATTCATTTTGCACGAAGTTTTCACCGTTCAGACGATTTTTCTGGAAATGCTGGCCTCGTGCCAGGATGTCAATACAGTCGCCAAATCGGTGCACTCGGATCTTTTTTTACTCAGTTTTTCTCCGGTTCTTCTTTAATTACACAAATTTATGCTACAGCCGAGGAAAAAAAATTGGAGTCCGAGCCGTGCGGTTCTTAGTAGTTTCACCGACAATTCACAAATGGCACATGGGGACTTCGTTTGCTCAAATTAGGTACGCGTGAAAGAGTTTCTCTAGAAAATAGAGTTGATTGGTTAAAGTCATTGGTGGGACAGAATTTCGAAGATGATGCGACAAGGCACGCTGCTGCCACATTCATATTGCAACCTTTTCCGAAGTTTGCTTTGTGAAGAACATAGGGTTCTTAGGGGCTGTAAAAAAACTAGAGGAAAAAAGAAGCAAACGCTCAGACAGGTGTGGCCCTTCTTCCGATGGGCCAAGAAGGACTACCCAAGTCGCCGCGAATGCCAAGGAACATTTCAGCACTTCGAGGGTTGACGGAGCGATGAGAAGCAACACCGCATCAAAAAGCTCCAAGATGGAAGCTTTCATTTCTGTGAATCACTCTGCAGGATGCTGCACGCATTTCACTCCATTTAGGGTCGTCGTGGCTCTCGAATGTGAAATCTATGCAATGCAAGCGGGGGGGGGGGGGGAGGGGTGGGAGCGGGGAAAGGAGGGCTGCCAGTGAGAAAGTCGACGTGTTTATATTCCAAGACGAGTCTAGTACTAGTCAGCATACCCCGTATGCATGGTGTTCGGTTGGCGACGGGAGCCTATCGTGGAGTTGAACCCCACACCACGAAGTGGTAAGGAGCGCCACTTGCCACTACACTCCTCCACTCAACCAAAATTTTAATATTATTGCGTTACTACATCATATTCCTACCTTCTGACCCCATTTCTGGTGTTTAAGAAGGAGCCAGTTAGCTCAGAACAGGTGAGATTGGTATGTCGAAGCTTGGTCCATGTTTTATTTCCGCGGCTGTATGCCAGTTCGTTATGTTGCGTTTCGATTTCACCTGCGGCTATGAACAATTCATAGAGCTGCAAATACTTTGAACAGCGTTCATAATTAGCGACAGCAGCGCAGATCGCGAGTTGGTGACCAAATGCGCCACAATACAAATGGATGAAATACTCAAATTACTCGTGGGTCAATTTCTATTCGCGCCTTTTTTCCCCATCCCTATTATATTCTGTCCATAGCTTTTTTTGAAATTTTGACTTTCCGCTTCAAAATCTCCTCCTGTTTGCTCGTGCTGAAAGCCGACTACAGCGAAAAGATTTCGACCACATATTCAAGTTCGTGTCAATTTACCGATTTCCGTTTTCCCAAGTGATGCACTGGTGCCGTAAGTAGGTGGTGGTCAGAAACAGATAAGGTTGCGGCACTATTCAACTATTACTACCTCAATTTTCCGAAAACAGGCCGGATCTTGATCGACTTTTTTCTAAAGGGGCAGATTTGGCTGAAAGTTGGTTCCAGGGGTAATTCGACCTCCTGAACATGAATATCACATCCATTTAGCCTGAAAGTGCCCGGATTTCCCGAAAATTTGTCCCCAGAGGTAGTTTGATCCCCTAAACACGAATACCACATCTGCTCAGCCTGAACCCGCCTGACGCTGGTGCCAAAATACCCTTCACTATATCCGTTGAAAAGTTGTATACGGAGATTATTTGACATCTCGCTCAAAATCACATTCATTTTTGGCGCTGGCGCTGATGGAAGACGCTGCGATCATCTGCGCTCTGCTAAGGCTGAGCCTGACCTGAAGGAAATCACTCTTTCTCCCAGGCTCAGCCTTAGAAAAGCGCTAAATGGCGCTGGCGTCGAGAAAAAAATGTCATATTCGTGATCAGACCATCAAATCCAATAAGCAGGTTGTTATCGATGCCGAACGCTGGAAACGGCGTACATTGGCGTACGCTGCTGCAAAGTATGAACGCAGCAAAACGGTGCCGCCAGCCTAACTGTAAGAGTCCTGTAGGTCATAGGCATCGTAGATAGCTAGATACTAGTGTAATGCCCCAATCTATTTCTTTCAGTAGCTTCTCTTGCGCATGCTTAGAGGAGTGTTGGGGTGCGGTATTGGTGACTCATCTGACGCATGGTATTTAAGGTCTGCGACAGCCGATCGAGGCTTCTTCTCGGCACCAGGATTCCATCCTCGTCCAGCTCTACCGTTCGACTCGTCGCCAACATCCTCGTCCTCCTCGGTGATCTCCACCACGACTGTCGCCTAATCAGCCCGACTCTCTTCCGATATTCAACGACTGGATTGATCTTATTCGTTTTGCTAAAAAATCAGTCTATTCATGTATATTCAGTAGCAGACTTCCAGCACGGGCTCATAAACCAGCAAATATGACTGGTAGTAGCGAGTGAGATGTCGTGGATGACAGGTCCATCAATTTTCGGCTCTGCTGAGCCTGCACAAGACAATGAGCCTCGGGCAATCTCATCTTGCCTCGGCTAGCAGCGATTTTGCTCGAAATTGACTATCGCGGTTCTTCTAATTTTTTCATTTGGGGTTAGCAGCCTTTGCTTTCCCTTTCCTTTCATGGTTACTACCTTTTCCTAGAATTTGAATTTGTGATCGCCTTGTGAATCGTTTAGTCAAGTCGAGAACTGCCCTTCACGGACATTCTTGGCGAAGCTTCCTCCCATGGCCCAAACAGTCACCCATTTTGTACTTTAATTGTGTAATCACGAATTCGGATTTCATGCCAGCTGCACGTAGCTTTTTTGGAGGATGAGTCATGCTTTTCTTTGTGCTCAAACGTCTAAGGCTTACAGCCCATTTTTGAATTTCTGTTTCAAATTATCGGCAAGCCTTTGATCGTCCCCTCGGTTTCAACCCAGGTGTTTGCACTTTGCTTGACCGTTTCTCCTTTTTTACTTGCGGAACTTTCCTTGTCCGTTCGTTTCTAGGGAAGCGTTCGAATTTCCTCTTCTGCGAATCATCCCTTCAGCCTGAAGGTACTTCAGCGTCCAACGCGCTACAAGTTGAGTCACAGAATTAAGCCGGGCTATTAACAGGAGTATACTCCATTTGAGAGGCGCCAAGCCAATTCGTGAGTAGCCAGATGAGCAGCCAGTTCTAATGAGTTATACGGCGCCTACAAGTGAGAATGATGGGTAGTTATTTGGAGGCCCCCTGAGCTAGGAAGAAATGAATAGCAGTTTCACGACTTCGAGAAATCCGACGGCGCAAATAGATTTTCAGGCAATTAACTTTGTTCTATAACGTCGTATTCAGCTTTTAATCCCTTTTGCAGCAGTTTTACGTTTCTATGGAATTGGGACATTCTTTTAACTTGTGCTTAGTGGCGCCCCTTGTAATGTACAAATCCCCTGTGTTGAGCAATCCCGAGATCCTGCGCGCCTACGGTTAACGCCAATAGCACACTTAACCCTAATTCAAAGTTCTTTCCCCATCCCAGCTTCTTACGTTATTTTTCTGAATGACATGTTGACACGTATCCGCCTCTCGCTGACCCCAGGAGCTTTCCCACCAAGGGCATATAAAAGCTACGGTCCTACTTCACTGGCACCCTACAGTGGTCTGTCATTCTGTCATTCCAAATGCCTACTGCTCGTAGCGGTGCTACATCGTCCGGATCGTCTTCGCCTCCTGCCTTGGTTGGGCACCTGCCCCTCCACAGGACGCGGAGTCGGTAAGTATCGGAGCTCCTGCTCCTTCACCAGAGACTGTCCATGCAGGTGCACTTACTGCACCCCTTCGATGATTTGCTTGCGCAGGTAGATGATACCTCCGTCCTTCATGGTAGGGACGCCAAAGCGCTTCGAGACGCCGTCGGTGAACATCGCTCAGCTTTGGAGAGACGCGAGATCCCAGACCTACAGCCCTTCGCGCAACGGATTCAACGAGGGTAATACTTCTTTGACCCGCAAGTTGAACGAGTCCTTTCTGGCGGTAGGTAACCGTCTTGATTCGCTCCCTACCGTTCGCAATGTTAGGACCTGAATCGGACTCCCTCAAGATATCCCCTTTCTCAGGAGACCACCGAGAAAGGGAGCCAATTCCCCGTGTGGTTGCGCAGGTTGGGCGTCCCACGATCCCCACGAGCAAGCAAAATGCCAACTTCTTGATTAGTCATTTTAAAGGCGTAGCCGCGAGAAGGTCGAAGAGCTCAGCGAAGAAGAACGTAGAGATCTTGACCGTGTAGCTAATCACCTCAAGGCCTTCTCTGACAAGGAAAGGATGGTTGGTCGAAGTGGCCATTCGAAATGAGATGTATACTGCCCGGTGGGCCCTTGAACGCTGATTACAAATCTGCCCTCCATTTCTGCTGAACGATTCCCTGGACAAAGTTATGCAGGAATTTTGACCAGGTCACACCCATTTCCAGCATGTATTTGAGGCACACCAAAACCCCCAAATTTGCTAAAATCTGGAATTAGAGGTGGTCTGGTGCTCTGGAAATCATCACTGCAGGTATTTTTCATAAAAATGTCTTGTTCACATTCTGGAGGGGCAGGGTGTGCAGGACCTGCAACTCCCTTGGCGAGCGGCTGATGGCTTGTGAGACAACAGTATCACTAGCCCAGTTCTTACTCAAGGAGCTGAAGATTGTCATCAAAGCGATCCGATTCTTTTCGGACTCGCATATTGCGCTCTACTGGATTCATGCGAGCCGCCCTACGAAGCCTTTGTCGACAATCGTGTAAAACGCATTCGTAGCGTTCTAGAGAACTTCGCCTCGAAGAAAATTGAATCCAGGTTCTATTACGTATCATCGGAATCCAATCCAGCAGATTGTGCAACCAGAGGTCTCTCTGCTGAAGAGATTTCGGAGCACATGTGGTGGAATGGACCTCAGTATATACGCCAGAGCCCTACGACATGGCCACACTCAACGATGAACTTCACCAATTTACCCTGCTCGACCCCGGAAACGGATGTCGAGTTCAAGGTTTCTACGTTTTGTACCGTTCAAGAACATCGTTCAGTGTTACCATTTCGGAGGACCAATAATTACGACAAACTAGTCCGTTACACAGCGCTCGTTCTGAAGTTCTTCGGAAGCAAGTTTACGAACGAGCTTCACCGCGAAGTCGAGCCCTGCTCGACCAAGCATTCCCCTTCGTGGAAACCACTACTACATCTTCGTCCGCTACTACGTCTCAATGTGATGGAGAAAAATGTCAGAGCAGCGGAGCTTCTACTCTTTCGCGAACATCAGCGAGAGAGCGAAAGCGAGTTGCGCTTACGTCCCACCCAATTCAAGGCGACTTATTACGATTCCAATGGCGTTATTCGAGTGCCACTCGGATGGAAAAACGCCGGAAATAATACGTACGGCCAAAAATCCAATCCTTCTTGCTCCTGATCATCCACTAACTGCTATGATCGTCGCAAGATGCCATCGAGCCCTATTCCATACAGGGATCGAGCACGTCATTAGTGTATTACGTCGAAGATACTTCGTACCGCGCATTCGTAGTACGGTTCGTGCCGTACTTAGTAAATGCATATCGTGTAAGAGACACCAAATGTGTCCTTATCGATATCCTAACCCTCCAGATCTACCTTATGAAAGAGTTACTCAGAGCAGACCCTTTCAGAGAATTGGTCTGGACTACTTTGGGCCAATCTTGGTCCTGATTACTCCGTCGGAAACTCGCAAAGTTTGGGTGTGCTTGTTTACATGCATGACGACCCGAGCTTTACACCTCGAGTTAGTCCATAATAACTCAGCGGTAGAGTTTCTTTTTGCTATTTAAAGATTTATGGCTATTCAAGGAAGTCTTGGCTAACGAATTGTTGAAGTTCCAAGAGGACTCAGCAGTGTGCCAGTTTACTACGCAAAACGCTCTCCGATGGGAATTCATTACCCCCTTCTCTCCATGGAAAGGTGGGTTCTATGAGCGTCTTATTGGAATGGTAAAACGCTGTCTAAGAAAGACAGTTCACCGTAATACGTTAGATATTCGTAATTTCGAAACTCTTCTTATAGAGATCGAAGCAACTCTGAACTCGAGGCCGTTGACAGTAGTCAACACGGAGGCAACCGGTGAGATTTCCACATTAAGACCGATTGATCTCATCAGCCCACATTTCCATCTGGGGCACTTTCTGTCTCCGTTAGGTTCTCGCAGTGAGGAGTTTCAGTACTACGTCCCGAGCGACTCGGAGACGAAACAGTCTCTGAAAGCTCAACACGAACATCTCCTTATTACGTTAGACCATTTTTGGTCTCTGTGGCGAAAGCAGTATCTTCAAGCATTGGCTGAGCGTACGTCGAGCTTAGCTAAGAAAGCTCGGGGTTCACGTTCATTTCCTAAGGTTGGAGATATTGTTCTAATCGTGCAGGATAACGTTCCACGTACATTGTGGCCCCTGGCCATAATTACGAGGATTAATACGTCGCGAGATGGAGCACTCCGATCGGTTCAAGTCAAAACAGGTAAGCAGTCTTTTTCAGATCGCTCTGTCAACCAGCTCATCCCGTTGGAACTCCACGCTCAATCATTCGACGACGCCACGGATATGGATCAGCGCAGGGAATCACGAAGTCCTTCGCTTCCTCCGCCAAGGATTCAACCGCCGCGAGTCGCCAAGAGAGCACGATCGCGATAAGTTCACCTTTATAGTTATGTAGTCAAAACTCTTCATCATTTTTTGCTTTAACGTTTCCAATTGAGTCAGTTCTTAGGTATAGCTTTGATGTCAATTCTGGTTTTCTACATTTTATTCCAGCATTTTTAAACTACTATACTTCTTATAGCTCTATCGCAAATCGTTTCTCTCTATACGTTTTCTCTTCCCTTTGTGTACTTGTCACTCAAAAAGGGGACCTCGGAATCGATGGGCATCTTAGTTCGCTGTTTGTAATCAGCCCACCGTATGCCGGTTGTCGCTGCGGGACTCATATGTTCACTGGGTCTTTTTCGGGTGTTCAACGAAAGGGATTGCCCGGGGAGTTTCCTTCCTTCCGCCAGTGCAAAAAGGGTAGCTGCTTCGCTAAAGGCGACGACCCCGTGATAAAGTCCACAAATCTCTCACCGTTACGTGAAACGGCAAAAGATGACTCAATCTGCAGCCTTTACGACGTATCGTGACAAAGTCAGACATTTGGCGTTGCGAAGCCGAATCGCGAAGCTAATACGTCTAGCCTCACACAGCAGGCAAAACTCCCCACTAGTGCGTGATCAGACTGGACGCAAGTCTCTTCTAGACATACTAGTCGCCCAGTTCTTTGCTCCGCTGAGGCCGATTCTTGCGCCGGTGGGAGGCTGGACCCCCAGGGTCCAGACCTCGAGCGTCGGAGAAGCAGAATGCAGAAGGTCGTGGGACCAGCCGCAATTGGAATGGGGATGTGTCAAGCGCCCAAAGAACTCGACTGGACGATGTCTCCGGGCGCTGGTTATTGGTTGCAGTGCGGCTCTGAGCACGAGGCTCTTCGAGGAAATTGTAATACGCCATAAATTGTAATACGTCGGTATTAATGCGTATCGTAATGCAACATTCGTGGTCGACTGTTTCATGCACGCGTTCACAGACGAGTTATCGCAGGTAAGTTTTGCTTAGTTACCTACGATGGTTGCTCATGTCTGTGATCTATGTCGACCTTCAAAGCACGCCTTCGGGTGTGCACCCCCTTTTCTGTTTTCCAGGTTGAGTGGCAGCAGGTGGCAAGTTGCTGGTCGGGCAAGATCGAGTTGGTCAGTTGGCGAGTGCGATGGTCGGTTCGAGTCGATTGGTCAAGTGCAGTGGTGGTTGCAAGCCGGTTCGAGGATCGAGTTCGACAGCAGTTGGTACACACACGGACGAGAATAGTGACGTTATCGGTCAACGACGACGAGTTATTCCCGGACGCCGTGTGGTTCGATTCGCTTGTGGACTGACTGGTGTGGATGGTGACAGTAAAACGGCGGCGAGTTACAACGACACCTACTTGTGATTTCCTTTTTGAGGTGGCCCTCTATCGTTGTTTTTCGGAGTTGCCCTTACGGCACTCCTAGCTGTGCTTTTCTGTGGAGTGGCCCTTATGGCGCTCTTGGTGTCCTTTGTTATTCGTTGTGGGGGTTTAATACGTAGTCTGTTTCTGTGTTGTAATTTAGTTTTTTTGCCGGTCACCCTTAAGGTGTACCTCTGTTTTTTTTCTGGATGCCCTTAAGGCACCATTTGTCATAACCTTTTGAAGTGATGATTTTTTGGGGTTGGCCCTTAAGGCACCCATGGTTTATTGTTTATAATTTGCTGCGGGGTAGTGTGGTCGCCTGTAGGTAGGAAAGTTGTGAGGGCGGAGTTCCATTAGCTGCACTAATTATATTCAACTTCATAGCCTCAATTCTGGGCGTCTGGTGTCTACTTCTCCCGGGGACTTGACCATTTCGACCCCCCGTGGCCGCACCTCGGGAGCAGTGCGCCGATGCGACGGTCGCGTTGGGCGCACCTCACACCTGGACCCATCCGTTGCTGACTTGACCATTCGACCCCCGTGAGCCGACTTCTTGCGCCACCTTCGGAGCTGTCGCGGATGCGGCGGGTCGCCGTTTGAGCGCAACCTCACGCCTGGCCCATCTTGAATGCAGGACAGCCCAATCTCCTTTCGATAGTGCAATTGAACCTTTCCTTAGTTTTCATTTCCCATGTCTGGATTTAAGAAATAGACATAGATGTAGTCCAGTGAGCGCGTGTGGAAAGAGTTTTGACTCCTTTCGGGAGCAAGCGTGAGCATTATATGTCTGATTCCTACGAACATCTCCGCATCTACCGTGGTCATGGTGCCGCCGAAGAGAAAAGCTAAAATATCCTTGCTAGGATACACTGCTGGACATAATTATACTTCCACCTACGGTTCTCTGGAAATCTTTGATCGAAACAAGTTTTTTAAAAAAGTCTCCATAGTGAAAATATGTTAGATACAAGTGCGAGTTTGCTCACTGGGACCTCTCGAAAGCATTAAAATTTCTTATCCTAATTTTTGAAAAACCGTCACCTACACAGCTTCCCATAATGGTAGTTCCATCCATGAATCTCTCAAAATCCCGCCCTACATGACGTTTTCGAAAAAGCCTTCTAGATAGAAAATGTGGTAATTACCAGTGCCAATTTGCATGCCAACACCGAAAACTAACTTTCCAGAGCAACTTTTTTTTCTTTATTTTTTGAAAATTTCTCACTTTGACAATGTCCCAAAATATAGTTCCACTAAACAAATCGATTCATAAAACGAAAAGTGTGCAAAAAATGGATAAGTTGTTGCTCGAATAGACGTTGCCAATAAGTCTTCTGTCGACATGGTGCCATGCATCAACGACTGCCTCCTTAAAAGCTTACGGACATTTTTAAATCGCGTATTGTGCGCGTAGATCTTATGCACCATGAAGCGCATTCTCGATTGGGTTCAAGTCGGGCCTATTCGCTGGCCAGGACAAAGAGCGATTTGGTGACGACGGACCACGCTCGAGTGCTTTGGCTGACATGAACTGGTGCATTGTCTTGCATGAAAACAGGACTTTCATGCCGAATCCTTCGCCAGAAAGGAAGCAGACCTCGTCGCATGACGTTTACATAGTCGGAAGAATTCATTTTCTTCGATACGAAGCACAGCTTCAGACGTCCCGTTGATGCGATCGCAGCCCAGACCATGACACCACCCCCTCTGAAGTTCCGCCTCGAAAAATTGAGCTTATCTTTCCTCAGATCGTGCCAGTAAAATCGATTTCCATCTGGGCCGTCGCAGTTGAATTTCTTCTCATCGGAAAACACGACCTATAGAAAAAATGAAAAGACAGGAGAGAAAAGCAACAGGGCACTGTAGCCAAAAGCTATTAGGTTGGCAACTAAGTAACTGCGGATTTTTTTAGAATATCAATGACAATTTTTTCATGGAACGAAATAATTTTATTCTGTAATGTATTGCCCATTTTTATCAATGACCTTTTGCCATCTTTCAGGCAGCATCATAATCCCACGTTCATAAAACTTCTGGTTTTTATTAGCAAAAAACTGAATCAGGTGCGATTTGACATCATCATCATTATTGAAATTTTTACCATTCAAGGAGTTTTGTAAAGAGCGAAACAAAAAGTAATCTGATGGTGCAAGGTCAGGACTATATGGTGGATGTGGCAAAACATCCCAACCAAGCTCCAATAATTTTGCCGAGTGGCCAAAGATGTGTGTGGCCTTGCATTATCATGATGGAATACCACACCTTTTCGATTTGTCAATTCGGGCCGCTTTTCTTCAACAGCATTGTTTAATTTCGTTAGTTGTTCAATGTAGACATCAGAATTGATCGTTCGGTTGGGTGGTAAGAGTTCAAAGTAGACAATTCCTTTGTAATCCCACCAAACTGATAACAAAACCTTCTTTTGATGAATATCAGCTTTTGATGTTGTTTGAGCTGGTTCACCTGGCTTGCTCCACGATCTTTTCCGCTTGATATTGTTGTAAACAACCCATTTTTCATCGCCAGTTATCAGTCGTTTTAAAAATGGATCATTTTCGTTACGTTTCTTAAGCAAATCGCAGTTGTTAATGCGTTGCGTTAAATGCGTTTCTTTCAGTTCATGAGGAACCCATGTATCAAGTTTTTGAACATAGCCAAGCTGTTTTAAGTGATTTTCAATGCATGTATGTGATACATGGAGCTTCTCTGCGATCTCACGTGTTGTACTGTGACGATCCGAATCGATTATTGCTTTGATAAGGTCGTCATCAACTTCAACTGGACGACCAGAGCGTTCTTCATCTTTGAGTGAAAAATACCAGAACGAAATTTGGCAAACCAATTTTGCCGTTCTTTTAAGGCTTCGTCACCATAAACAGCACATAACTTTTTGTGAGCTTGCGATGCGTTTTTCCCTTTGCGGAAATAAAAAAGTAAAATATGACGAAAATGTTCCTTTTGATGTTCCATTTTTCAACGAACGCCAAACAAAAACTATGCAACCAATCAAAAAACTTTTTATACCGATTGATAGCTGAATTGCCAACTGTCTAATAACAAAATAAGTTTTACATTATGATGCAATGTCCCACGCTGCAAAAAGGTGCGTCCCAGCATTAGGGCGCAATGTCGCCAATGTGTGAATGAGACAGATATCAGTACATGGATTGCCGGAAGAACATTGAGATTGCTGCGGCTGAATGGTAAGGTTCCGCAGACTATAAATCAATGCTGTCTTCTCCCACTAATTCCGCAGAACCTTTGTTCACGAAGGCGGCCCTCACCATTTATTACCAAGATCCTTTGGAAAATCCTTTTGAACTTAGAAACTGAGAAGCTTCATTACTGCGATAAAACTAACAACATGGCCTACCATATATAATCGGCAATATCTATATACCTGTGTATGTGTATCTGTCTGTCTGTCTGTCTGTCTGTCTGTCTGTCTGTCTGTCTGTCTGTCTGTCTGTCTGTCTGTCACGAAATTCATAGCGTCGTCCCAGTAGCTAGGAGACATTGGTTCCAAGTAGAGATGTGGGGGGGGGGGGTGACGATGACATTACTGGGACAGGAAGTGATATTCGCTGATAAGATTCGATAAGAGACGTTAGAAGGGGATGGCCTCCATATTTATAACGCGGGTGACAGCATCTAGGTGCTGGTTCCAATATATGATATAGGGTATGGGACAGGAAGTGGGTGACAGGATTTGTGAGCTGCTAATATGATTGGATAAGGAGAGTTAGAGAGGTAGGGCCACCAGTACTTACAACGAGCGTCAAAGCATCAACGAGTCTTTGGTTCCAACAAATGATATAGGGGTGAGATGAGGACATCAGTAGTGGGTGATAAAAAGCAACAGTAACAACAGACAGGGACTGATAAAGGACGCTGCAGTTCTCCTCGCTGTTCGAAGTGGTGGAACTATTACACTACCACATTGTAGTGACAAGGACCTGATGGCGGGTGACAGGTAATCGTATCAGTTAACAAGAACAGATGAGAAGTCATCCTCACTACATTTCTTATTACTTCTTGCCACTATAATGTCGATAATTAGAGGCTCGTGTGTGAACTCCTTCTTTTAGCCATCACATTCCTGAGAGCAATAGAAAATGTACTCATCCCACTATCCTAGGTGCAAAATAACACTTTTCTACCTCGACTTCCAAGGCGATATAAGTTACACTTTATTGAATTCTGATTGGACATTTCCACCACCATATTCAACAGCATATTGTATACTATCATGATGCTCCGCCACAGCCTTCTGGACGAGCGCCATCGAGAGATTCTGCCACGCGACCGTGATTCGGTACCTGAGTTCAGCAAGGTCGTTGTGCTGTGTTGAGCTCTTTTCGAACCCGGTAATTGAGGGGATCTAGGGAAGGTGGCACACTTGGATATTCCGTCTTCTGGTACTCAGCGCTCCTCGATTCCATGTGCTGGCACCCAATCCTGTAGCAGTACGAAGTTTCCAAGATGGTACAGGCGACGACATGAAAGCAGGATATTCTCCTCGAGTTGGTCGATGTAACCGTCAGCGTTCACTTTCAGTCCGGGTCCACGAAGAAAATATCGGTCTTCATTCCCCATTCCAGGAACTTCCGGTCCATACCATCAACCCGCGCCTTGGCGACTGCGGTGAAGATGATATCCTGGACCGTAGCGACGTTGTCGGAGCTGCTCGATGTTGGAGGTCTTCCAGATCGAGAGTGCTGGTCCCAGGTAGCTGTCCATGGGTGACTCCATACAAGAAGTTTCGCAGCTGTTTGGAGGTGACGTGAATTCCAAAGGCCTTCTCCAGTCAGGCTGCGGGAGATGACTTCATATTTTGGTGTACATGAAGGTGATGGGCGAGAGCCTGCTATCGAGGAACATCTTGGGTATCTTCCGCCCTGGTACTCGTATCCACGTCCTCTGTCTGGGCTGCGAAAACTTTGATATGTGACTCGGTCGAAGTGTCTTTTTTGCCCCCCCCTGTATAATCGGCTATGTCTGTGCGTGCGTGCGTGCGTGCGTGCATGCGTGCATGCGTGCGTGGGTGCGCGTGTAACAAATGCATAGCGCCGGTCCCAGTAGCAATGAAACATTGGTTCCAAGTAGTGAAGTAGCGGACGTGATGGGGACACTGTTGGTTGACAGGAAGTGATATCAGCAAGCTTTTTTAGCCATCAGGATGGCAGCAGAACCGATATCAACCGGTGAACCATCAAACTAAGCTATCTGCATGCACTGATGTTGATCGGGGTCAGGGAGGGAGGGTATGAAGTGCGCTTGAAATGGGAACAGTCAGGAAATCAAAAATCCTACTCTATATAATCCGCTAAGTTTGTCTGTTGGTGTGTGAGCTGTGCTGTGTTTGAACGGAAATTCATAACTTCCTTCCGGAAATTCATAACTTCCTTCAAACTGGCCATACAGAGTTCATCGGTAAATGATATAGGGGGTCGGACGTGAACATAATTGGTGAGTGGTAGGAGGTGATAACAGCTAAAAAGGGCTGACAAGGGGCCGTAAAAGGGGAGGAACACCAAATCCATAACTCGCGTCACTGCAACGCTGGGACGGTGGTTCCAAGAAATGATGTGAGGGGCAGGTTGGGAACAATATTGGTGGGTGGCAGGAAGTGATAATCGCTGAGTAAGATACCGCAGGGGACCACTCAAAAAAGGAGCTTCTGAAACCTTTAACTCAAGTTGTAGCAACATGGCAGACTGCTTCCAGCAGTGATTCAGAGGTAATAGAGAACATTGGTGGTGGGAAATAGGTTGTGATATAGTGCCCGATAAGTGCTTATAAGCATGGATCAAGATGTTTATGTCCTAGCGATACAGCTAAAAGGATTCGACTCTAAAGTCTAAAGATGCTTGCCAATGAGGAGTGATAAAATCCACCGATAGACGTGGGAACTGCTTTACCGTTTCGATGTAGTGCTAGGATGTAAAAATATTTCAATATCATCCCGATACTGTTACCATCAATGCTTTGAGCCGCAACTGGTCCGTATTTTAAACGATAGTGGTTGTTTTATTAAGTGCGATGAGCACGACGGGTCAGCACAGAGATCCGTCGTGCTCATGACCAGTAGGGGGGGGATATATATAATAGTACGCATGAAAAAATCACAATAATTTAACCAGTCACCTCCTACAACGCCGAAACGTAAATACCCCCCCCTCCCAACAATGACCAAGTACGACCCCCCCCCTTTACAACGTCCGTGAAGCGAGAAAAATCAACTATCAAAATAAATTTTTCCCAGCCCAAATACGACCCCCTCTCCTGGCGGCCAAATACGACCCCCCTATTGGGGATTCCCCAAAACGATGTGCCCTGATATGCGCAGTAGTGCGCACCAGCCAGACTGGCCAGAAATATGGTGGAAAGCAAATGATGCACCAACCCTACGTCTCCCTATTTGCCGTCCCCATACTTTTTTAGCGGTGGGCCTTCTGAATCATATCAATCGATGTCGATCTAAAATACCAGTCGGATGGCGTTTATCTTTCTGTGTGTTGTCACGGTTCAGTGGCGGTTTTGTCAGACGAGGCGAATTGTACAACCGTTTATCTTGGTTACTTACACGGGAGTGGGGTTTGGGGCTACGCCCACACCTCGAAGAGTAGGAGGCGGGCGTAGAGGGAGGGGGCCATCGCCATCGTGGCGATGACACTGCGCCGCCGCAAGGAAAAACAACATCGAGGAGGGAAAATTTAGTAATAGTACTGTTTTACATAACAAGAGATCGTCGTGGATGTAGTTCTCTTCATTATGAGAACTTGTAGTTTTTTGTGTTGTTGAAGAAGTTAAATGGAGGTTGAGAGACGGCGGGCGGGCAGAGAAACGGCCGCGAGAAGTCGAGCGAAGGTGAAGGAAGGGCAGGGAGAAGTCGAGGGTGGCAGCAGCAACGAAGCAAATATTCATGACTACGACAGTGTTTCAGAAGGACAACTACTTACTTCAGTTATTTCAGTATTAATAATATGTCCTTCTGGACACTATATGGCCGTGACTCGAAAAACCTCTCAAGATAATTCTAAATGGTAGAGGCTCTTTAATTAGGTTCGCCCAAGGATATATGATGTTGAGGCGATACTGCAGAGTTCTGGCGTCAAAGGTCATGCAGTAATAACTATGCACATTGTGCAGTTAGCATTCTATTATTGTTTTCTTACATACGATATGTTCTGACTCGTTCTTTTCTGGAGTTTCAATAATAAGGCACTACATCTACATGTTTTTAATTGACATAACGCACTGGCGTTTTCAGTGAGTGCTTGTTTTCCCTCACTGACATGGTAAGAAACTGCCTGCCACAAAAATCTGAGAGCAGTTAAATGATGTAGTTGGCTAGGGAAATTTATGAAGGATTAGCACTGGGCCACCCAAGTAAGTTAAGGCTGCTAAACCAAGTATTGAACTGAGAGCAGCTAACGCAACTTCCAGTGGTTTGTAATGGTATTTAATAAAGGTTCGATATTAGGTAAACTAATATCATTGAACCACTGGTGTTTTAGAGGTACTCCATGAGCTTTGATGTCAAAGACTGAGGTGTCTTGTGGATCAAGGAGGTGGTAGTGTAGGGTACCATTCAACAGAAATTTCGTAGGCCTATCAGAGCAATGAGCGTTGCATTGCTCATGTACTGTGGGATGATTAAAGTGGAAGAATAACCTCATTCTCCTCATCTGAAAGTCCGCACTTAACCAAAAATTGTTGAGATTGGCAAGTAGCTCTTTCCGTAGCCTCAACTAATGACTTACAAATGGCTGTGAAGTGCGCTCCTAGTGTGCAGTCACAACAGCCTGTTAGCTTGGAGATCTTAAAGCCACACTCTTGGTTGATGAACAGTTCAGCTACTACATACATCTTTAGTATCTTTGACTCAATTCGTAGTACCACTTCCTCCGCTGGACGAAGCAGCGATATTCCCTTCACGGACCATGATACCTGCGTGAGGAGGTTTTCAGAGGCAATATATTTTGTGGGTTATCACAAATTTTATGGAACGAATCGTCTGGGCATTGACAACTATAAGGTGAATTCCCACAACTGCACTGGATTCTGTTAGAACAGTTAGCGGATTCTTCTAGTGCTTGTGTTGGTGTATTACATGCTACCGGAAGTTGGAAGTTAGGCGGCAAAGATATGCCTTATCCTTTGAAACAGCGAAGCGTTTATTTTCTAGCGAATAACTGAATAATTTTGAATTGATGTCACTGTAACATCAAAGTTTTTAGTGTTACCGACCATGTATGGAATGAATAATCGCTCAACTTTTTCCATTTGATTGCTATTGCTATTTCAATATCTAGTTTTACTGTCGTCGTCCAATGGGGACATTGTACGATTTCGAATATTCGGTCGGATACTGGTCTGTGGGCGATTTTATACACCAGCAGCTAGGAAGCGCAGAAAGCATCCCCAAAACATACCCCACAGCTGTTCATGCAGCCAGCCGGGAAATTGCTCTGCGTCTTTATCCTGGTACCGTTTCATTTTGAGGAAGGGTGTCGCACTTGTTCTCGATGCATGACGCTGCATTAGCACAGCGTCCGTCCCGTGTGATATACTGATAGCTTCGCAGGTCTGGTGAATCCTATGAACTTCGAGCTTTCAAATTCTACAGCTTTTTTGATGAATTTGGCTGACCCAACTGTTGCGTTGGTATGTAGAATTTCAATGCATAGTTCCGATTACAGCCTGCTAGGTACACAATGCGATCGCTGCACCAGGAAGTGAAGTCAGCTCGAAGCTGCAAGCAGGTGCTGCTGGTGAATTCGATTCGTCGCATTTCGGTCTCTTTACTGTTTTGAGAGACTTGATTTTTTTTAGCAATTTTCTCAAAGACAAGTCAGCTGACAACTGGCGGAAATATCAGGAAGCGAGAAGTACGGCAAAGAAGGCTGTGGCTGCTACAAAAGCCGCTCACTTCGAAGATATCAGCAAGAAGCTGGAAACGCGCGATGGCGAACGGCACATCTACCGACTTGCCAAGGCTCGTCACCACCAGACCGAAGATGTAGAGAAGTTCTTTGGCATCAATGACGAGAAGGGCCGCCTTCTGATGGACCGAACAAAGGTGCTGAGGCGATGGCGCGACTACTTCGGAGAAATTTCCACAGTGGAATATGAACACCCGGCCATCCCCTGCGCCTTACCAACATACGGTCCCGTTCAGAAGATAAGCGTGGAGGAAACGGAGGCGGCTCTCAAGAAGATGAAGCCAGGCAAGGCAACGGGCCCTGACGACGTGGCGGTCGAAGTATGGAAGTCACACTGCTGGCATGCTGCCGAATGGTTGACAATGTTTTTCAATCAGGTCGTTGCAGAGAAGAAAATGCCCGAAGTATGGCAAGAGAGCACGACGGTACCGATCTGGAAGAAAAAAGGCAGTCCTGCAGACTGCTCAAATTATCGTCCAATTCGCTTGCTCTCGCACAGCATGAAAATTTTTGAGCGAATTGTTGATAAGCGTCTTCGTGATATCGTCCAGCTCTCTACCAACCAGTGTGGCTTCGTGACTGGCTGTAGCACCATCGACGCCATACATGCCGCTCGCCTCTTGCTAGAGAAACATCGTGAGAAGAAGAAGCATGTCACCTAGCCTTCCTTGATCTGGAGAAGGCATTCGACCGTGTCCCACGTGAAGTTATATGGTATGCCTTACGGCAGCACGGCGTTCCCGAAGAGCTGATTGAGTGGGTACGCATCCTGTACTTCAGCCCGACGAGTCGAGTGCGAAGTCCAGCAGGCATTTCGATGGGGTTCCCCATCACAGTTGGGGTGCACCAAGGCTCAGCGCTTTCCCCGCTGCTCTTCGTTGTCGTCATGAACGCCATTTCACGGGACCTCCAGAAGCCGGCTCCTTGGACGCTTCTCTACGCTGACGATGTGATGCTCGCCTGCGAGGATAAGAATGGTCTCGAGGAACAAGTGCAAGCTTGGACTGAACGGTTAGCAAACTTCGGGCTCAGATTGAACGTCAAGAAAACCGAGTACCTGACGACTGACCCGGACGAGTCTGGTTCCCTTAGGGTCAGCGGCAGTGTGCTCACGCGAACGACAACGTTCAAATACCTCGGATCAACAATTACGTCTGACGGTAGTCTCGACTCAGAAGTGAGCGCGCGTGTGAGTGCAGCCTGGTCTAAGTGGCGGTCTATGACTGGCGTTCTCTGCGACAAGACGATACCAGATCGCCTCAAATCGAAGATCTATAGGACCGTCGTTCGACCAGTCGCGATATACGGCGCTGAATGTTGGCCTACGACCAGAGAAGTTGAAGCGCGCCTAGGAGTCATGGAGATGAAAATGTTGCGATGGACCGCCGGTGTCACGCGTATGGATCGCATACGCAATGACGACATAAGGAAGAGATTCGGTATTGCTCCTGTGGCCGAGAAAATGCGCGAAGCTCGCCTTCGTTGGTCATGTTCTTCGCGCGAATTGTGACACCGTCCGTAGGATTGGTCTTGAGCTCGAAGGTTCCCGGAAAGCGGCCTAAAGGACGCCCCAAGCAGCGCTGGTCAGACACGTTGCATGCGGACTTAAAGATAGTTGGCGCCCATCCCGATCAAGCATTCAATCGGGAGAAGTGTCAC
>MU911931.1:0-27043 GCA_036418165.1 Cooperia oncophora | reverse complement strand
GACCTTTCGGATGGGAACTGATAGTTCTGCTGAGTTTACGGAATCAACAGCTGAATCAACTCCTCAGCTGTCCTGCCGTTAAGCAATTTTTTCTGGGTATCAAGTCTTTTATCACGACGAATTAGGAAAACTTTGGAGAGACTCTAACCTTTGAATTGCTCCGGAATGGTTCTCTTTCAATTGTGAAACGATCTCTTTTTGTGAAGACGTCTCTTTCATATGACCGTTGTAGAGGGAAATTTTCTCGCTCCTGCGGGTTTTCTTGTCTTGTTGGTAGTCACTGCAGAAAGTTTCGTGTCTCTTTGATTCGAACACTTGAATTATTCCTTTGCCGTAGATGGTAGGACCAAAAATGGTGTTTGATACTGCAGTCCTGTAGGAGTTTTCATTCCCTCCACTGGACTCGTAACAAGCTCGTGGAAATAATCTAATCCTACGGGAACGCGGTATTTGATGTTCTTCTTATAGTTTGGAATTGGCGAGAGATATTCTATTCGCCTTCAAGAAGCTGGTATCGGATGGTGTGAGATTAACACTGAGGAAACCAAAAGTTATGATTGGTTTTGTCTAAAAGTCACTTCCACTTCCTCTCCGAAAGCTGTTCCGATTTTGGCATTTACGATGTGGCTTTCGAATTTTCCGGTGTGGCCACCGATAACAGACACGCACTATCTCTGTTCTTTGACTTCGTAGCCAAAGGCTTAGGGCCAGAGAGAATCACTGTCCTCTGTGCTTTCGAATTTAAGGAGACAGTACCTTATCGTACTCAATCTTCCTGTTATTCCATATGTCACCCTCGACTGTCATTAGAATCGGCTGCAAGGTTCTTAAGGTTCCATTGACTTTTTTGTTTTCAATCCATGTCTGAGCATTATGGTCTACTGAAATCGCTGAGATTCTCAGAGATCCTGTTATCGTACTGCATGTCATTGAAAGAGGACCATCCCTCTAGCAGAACAGACACCCTTCACTATTGGGTTGTCGCATAAGTTCTTATACACGTGTTTGATCCTCTCCTATTTCGTTCGTATGGATGTTGGTATTACGTCATCATGTGCGCGTGACGTGTACATTATACTCTTTCATTACACTAGCTATCACTCACCGAGCT
This sequence comes from Cooperia oncophora, assembly GCA_036418165.1. Classification (NCBI taxonomy): domain Eukaryota; kingdom Metazoa; phylum Nematoda; class Chromadorea; order Rhabditida; family Trichostrongylidae; genus Cooperia; species Cooperia oncophora. The sequence continues at coordinate 25,932 of MU911931.1, read as the reverse complement.
TGCATTTGCAGTACACAATGTCGCACAATTTGCGCTGTGACAAAACGTACCTGCGCCACTGTTTGGTTTTGCTCCACGATTTCGGCTGGAATGCAAAGGAAGCCCATACCAAGCTGGTGGATACATACGGTGAGGACCTCATCTCTTACATGACATGCAAGAATGGTTCGCCAAATCCAGGAAAGGAGACTTTTCTCTCGAAGATGCTCCGAGGGGGTCGGCCGATGGAGTTGGATTTGGAAGTACTACGTTCCACCGTGGAGGAGGACCCGTACCTCACCATCAGAGAAATGGCGACTATGCTTAGCTATGATCATTTGACGGTTGCACGTGGACTAGAAAAGCTCGGCAAGGTAGCAAAGCTTGGTCGATGGGTCCCACATGAACTGTCCGCTTATGACCTCTCGAGGAGGGTGACCACCTGCACTTCTCTCCTCACTTTCCAAAAGAGGCTTCATTTCTCAACTCGATGATCACTGGAGATGGGAAGTGTGTCCTCTACGATGACCCTGTGAGGAAGCAGCAGTGGGTCGACAAAGGAGAACAGCCACAAGCCACCCCAAATGCCGACCTTCACCCCAAAAAGGTTCTCCTGTCTTGTTGGTGGCAGAAAGGCATGGATACTGAGATAGCTGCTGAGAACGGAAGACGTTGCGTTCCCATAACGTGACCAGGCGCGAAATGAAGATATTGTAGTGACGGTATTATGTAAAGGAATTGGGAAATATCTATCTCCAAATTCCAAAATACACTTCTTTGCCGTCCGCACAAGTCAAAGGCGACACAGCCGAGATGGAGAATGCGGAGCTGGAATCGCGGGAAGCCTCCCTATCAGCCCTGAACTCGCTCCTTCTGACTACTGGCTTTGCGCTACGCTGCACGCTATCTGGACGCGAAAAAAAAGTTCGAAAATAAGGATCGGTCAGCAAGGCGCTCGACGACTCTTCAGTCCCAGCCTTCCGTCGATTCTGAAGGATGAATGACACCGCTCCTAGAACGCTGGAGTTGAGTAGTGAATGGTGATGGTGATACCCCTATCTCAGGCTGGTTCGTTTTTGAGGATATTTACAAAAAGTCTGTATAAAACTATGCAACAACCTAATATTATTGGGCCGTGACTGATCTAATTTTCCCTTTGAGTTTTGACCTTGTTTTTGATTGCGTGTTCGTATCTGGGCTCGATTGCCTGGCCAAGTCTGCTATCAACGTAGCTCCTTGCGACAACCTCTTTCTTCAGTTGACCCATGAGGTTTTCGTTTGTTTTGGCAGATATGAGGACAGGCTTGAGTATTTCTAAGGACTTGGACAAAACGGTTTCACACTATAAAGGATCACAGGTTTTTCTAACATCGTAACCTGCAGAAACCATCTTGTTCACTAGAACTTGGATTTCTGCCAAAACTGCGGAGTAGCTGGCGCTGCCCTCATAATCATCAGTTTTTGAACTATTTGTTATCTATTTGCGGAATAGTCACAGCAGGAGTCTTTCACAGCTTGGATCATCCATTCGTAGTTTTCTGGTGATGGTTGAATACACGTGTGACTGTTTTAGCTCTGCCTTTCATACTTTCTCTGAGCAATAATATTTTTTCAACGACGTCCAAGTCTTCATCTCTGTGGACTACTGCTTCAAATATAGCCCGAGATTCGGCGAGTAAACAGTTGACTTCCATCTCGTTATTACGGCTGTTTTGTTCGGAGTCGTAGTCCTGACCGCTTTGCGATTCAGATTCACGTGGTTCGTTACTGCTTGCGTTTTCAGTGATATAACCCAGCTTGATGCCTATTCTGTTGAATGCAAGTCTTGACTCATCTTGTCGAGCTGTCAGCATAAATATCGAATCGCTGGAGTCGGCGGTTGCCTGCTGTTATTTGATACTCCTCTTCGACATGCTGAATTTTGAGCGTTGAATCTTTTTAACTGATTTACCCTGCCCACTCTGATTTGTCGATTTCTGCTTTCTAAGAGCGCTATTGTGGATCCACACTTATCATAGTTTTCCTCGTCTGCCCTTGTATACTCTACAATAAGTATATTCTTTATACCTAATAACTGGCTTTTTGAGCGTCATTGCCCTCAGAATGATGGGTGTCTTGTAAAAGTGCAAAGCCATCTTTTTTTTAACTTCGTGCCAACTCTGCTTTGCAGAACTTAGGGCCTTGAGTACTCTATAACTGGCAATTTCCTCTACTTGAGAGATTTGCTTTTCAAAAAGGTGGTTCCAGGTAGTGAATACGGGAACTCTGCCTTTCTTCTCCTTTGCTGGAGGGATCCGCTGTTGTTTCACGAAAAGGTGGCCCCAAATAATGAATACGGGAGCACTTCCTTCTTCTCCTTTTTTGAAGGAGGCGTCGATTTGGATCGACTTTAAAGACACATAGTCCCTCACACATTGAGGGTGTATGTGACTAGCAGGCCCCCAGCTGTCGAAGCATAGCGTTTCCCGTTCAATCATGCGCAACGAATGGAGATACAGGACGCGCGAAACACGCTAGTTCGTCCATGCTCCGCCCAATGCCTTTTTGCGGCGCAGATTCTCGTCCTTCATGGCACCCGTCGTAAGCGCGCGTGTCGCGTGCGGCTCCTGGCACTTTGCCAATTCCTTTAATTTCGCTTCAAATACAAGTAAAACGCAATTTATTGATGCGGATAACATTGGAGGTGCTGCGAAATGAGAACAGAAGAATGATGACGAGGGTCAAAACTTAAAGGCAACTTGTGCTACTTCTGCAACATCCCTCGAGGCCGCGTATGTCCACGAAACATGAAAATAAAAACGGCATAGTCGTTAGTTTAATATAAGCAAAACGCAATTTCCTGATGCGAATAAAAGTTTAGGTGTTGCTCATGCGTCAAAATCCATGTACAAGGAGATGAAGATGACACAGGCTAGAAATGAAGCACAACGATGTAAGTGTAAATAAAACGAAAATGAAAAATCAAGGAGAGGCGAATTAGTTAGAATCGCCTGTAAATTTCTACGATCCGGCGCGAATCCGGCGTCAAAGCCATAGAAATACTTAGAACAAACGAAAGGGACGCTTGGGCTGTTTTTATACTCGTGTTTTGTGGGAATGCGCAGCCTCTGATGGGTACTGCAGATGCAGCCGAGTTGCTCCTGAGTTCTGGCCCTCTCTTCTGGTCTTATTTTGTACACCTCCAATGTTATCCGCATTAGGAAATTGCGTTTTACTTGTATTCAAGAGCGCAATTAAAGGACTTGGCAAAGTGCCAAGGAGCCGCACGCGACACTCACGCTTACGACGGATGTTATGAAGGGCGGGAACCTGCGAAGTCAGGTTTCTTTCGTGCTTTCCATGGATTGTCGCGAGGAACTGCTACGCAAACCCCTTGTGAAGTCTCGAGATAGCCTGAAAAGGTGCCTGAAGCCTCAGGATATCTGTCCACCGCTAAGCCTCCCTTAAGTTTCCGTTTTCTTTTCTCTTTCCTGCTTTTCCATTCACCCTTCCTTCATTCCTCTTCTCACCTCACTTGTTTATTTCCTCCCTCCCAATGTTAGACCAGACGATGCGATGACAAAATACCTCTGGACTCTTGCAGGCGAGAGAACATCCGGTGATAGACTAAGAATGTTTCGTAATCATTCCAATTCATTCACCATTGTCGACCCCACCTCGACTGCTTGATCTACTTAGCGCTGAGGCTGCGACATGTCCAGAAAGTAAGAAAGCTATGCTCAAGAGAAATTTCTATTCACATCTCACAGCCGTTCAGGAATAAAGGAAGGGTGAATGGAAAAGCAGGAAGGAGAAAGGAAAACGAAAAGTTAAGGGAGGTTCACCGGTGGACCGATATTCTGAGGCCTCAGGCACCTTTTCAGGCTATCTCGAGACTTCACAAGGGGTTCGCGTAGCAGTTCCTCGCGACAACCCATGGAAAGCACGGAAGAAACCTGATTATATGAGTCCTCTTACGCGAGCAACATAAGGCAGATACACTGATGTCACTTGAACGAAATTGGAAAGAGAAATGACTATTTCAGAAAAATAAGCACGACTTCTGACACTAAATGAACAGTGGAAATATTCTTTCGTCAAAAGAGAATGCTAGGAACCACGTCTTACCTGCATAAGTGAAGATTCCACAGAAAAACTACCACAATAGTGAATAGCGATCCAATGGGCGGCTGAAGAACACACTTGTAGAAGGCCACGAAGTATTCACCAGCAGTGTTGGTGATCCGGACGCAAAGGGCAGCAGAATAGCGAATAACAGAAGGACAATGAAAAACAGCTTCGTGAATACGTTTTCACCGCTACACGAGAGAAAACCATAAGGAAATGCTGTTTTGTGTTCAAATTTGCGCGCACGGGAAGATAATTCAAATGCAGTTTGAATTCAAATTTGCTCGCGCGTGGTAACAGTCGGGTGCGGAATCTAACCATGTTCGTTTCACCGTCCCGTATCTCCATTCCTGGGCTTGTTTAGGCGGGGGGACCACGACCCACCGACAGCTGGGGGCTGATAGTCTCATACGCCCTCAATGTGTTTGAGCGTACCATGTGTCTTTAAACTCCTTTTACGAGCTCTAGTTCGTCTAAAAGCCTAAGATTTTCTTTACTCTTAGTCTGACGGGAATAATAGATTGGCAGGTGCACCAAAATGTTGTGGCGGTTCAGCGGCGGTTTCGTAGATTGACAGACGAGGCGAATTGTACAACCATTTATCTTGATCACTTACACGAAGGTAGCTTACTATGGTACGATCGCGCCTCGTTAATTTTTTCGCACCTAGGGCGCAGGGCATCATTAACGAGGTGCGAAGCGACCCCATCAAGCAGAGGACTGTTGTGCTTGACTGTGACATCGCTTAATGAAAGGTCACTGAGTTCCCCGAATCGGCACAAATCCATGAAAAATTCCCAGGAGTATGGGTGAATAGGCTGTCATATGTCTCAGATATTTATGTTCGGAAAAAAACAACAAAAACAAGTATACAAAGCGAAAATAGAAGTAGGCACTATTTACCCTTCGCTGTACCAGTCTTCCGGAAGCGGGCCAGTTTTTCACCGACTTTTTTGGGCACATTTAGCTGATCGTTTGTCTCCAGAGGATAGTAATAGCCTCCTAAACACGACTATCATATCCGCTTGGCTCGGAATCGCTGACCATCCGAACAAAATCTTTGTAGAGGAAGAGACTACTCTCTCGGAAAAATGGTGCAGCCAAGCGTAGCGGACTGCGCTGTCGCGTGCACCCCCCTCTCTTCCTTCCTTAATTCCTTTGATTGTTGCAGATATTGACGTTCAGGCGGTCAAGGTAGCACTGAGGCAAGTTGCGCGCTTAATGATTGTGCGTATTTCGGCGCTGGTGCCGGTGACGCGGACGCTAGGCAGCTTTGAGCTAACCGGATGTGACAGTGTGATAGTCATGTTTAGGAGGTCAAACTACCACCGGGACAACTTTTCGGCAAATTTGACGATTCAGGTTATTTTGGCCCTTGCAGCTGTGGGGCGGGCGCCAGGCGGCTTCAGGGCAAACAGATATGACATACGTGTTCAGAAGGACCAACTACTTTTAGAAAAAAAAATTAGCCAGATCCGCCGCTGCAAGATTCTCGTTAGTAATTTTGAGTAATAGAGGTTACACTTTTCATTAATGATCAGGTAATAGCTAACAAGGGAATGAACTTCCCATGGGACTTTGAATGGAGACCTAATTACATCGATAGGGTCTCGAATGCTGTTTACGCCTATGCAGATAAAAGTGCTACGGGGAGCTCCCAGGCGAGTTCGGGGTGGTCAAAGTTTGCGCGAAAGCAGTTTTGACTCGTAAGCCCCGCTGATCGATCGTAGGGCAGTGCCACCGTTGCCTAGTGGTAACGGTCCCGCTTCAAAGCCAAATGCTCGTGGGTTTGCATCCCATTGGCGCGAAAGTTTTTGTTTCGTCTCCTATGAGAGCTTTCAGTCTAATTTTCGAATCTTCCGAGTTTACGCTGAGCAAGCATATCAAGTAAATCAAGTATATGACGTACTCGATCGAGCATGGATTGATCACTATCTGCCCTATCACATTACCCATCCGACATCTCGAAGTTTTGGCCAGAATCACTGTTGGGCCAGAAACTCGTTTCTGGGGCATTTTGATCCCCTGAGCGCAAATATCACATCCTTTTGATGCAAAAACGATCAATTTCCTCGATCAGTTGATGACCACAACAACATGAAAGGTTTCAAGCGCTCTTCCCTCAAACAGATGCTATATTCGTGTTCAGGGGTAAAAATGCCCCCAGGAACGAATTTCTGGCTTCGACATCGAATCGTCGCATGGGTAATGAGTTCAGAGAAGGCGGATGACCAAATCCATATTTCATGGAGTACGTCATTGATCTATTTTATCTAACTGCTGGATCGTATACTCGGAAGATTCGAAAATTAGAGTAAGAGATCTTATAGGAGACGCAAAAACTTTCGCGCCAACGGGATCGCAAACCGACGAGTGTTTGGCTTTGAAGCGGGACCGTTACCACTAGGCCACGGCGGCACTGCCCAACAATCGATCAGCGGCGCTTACGAGTCAAAACTGCTTTCTCGCAAACTTTGACCCCCCCCCATAACTCGCCTAGGAGCTCCCCGTAGCACTTTTAATCTGCTCACTCGTAATCAGCATTCGAGACTCTATCGATCTCACTAGGTCTCCATTCAAAGTTCCATGGGAAGTTCAAACCTTTCACTTGAGCGCATTCACATTCCATTCAGTTTGGCAGTGTAGAGCTTTCATTTTGTATGTCTTTCTCAGTGAGACTCATTTTATTTTCCTGATCCGATGACAGTTTTCGACCGATTCATGCCGATTTGTGGGTAGCTCAGCAACTTCTTCTCAAACCGAGGTCACGTCGCAGTTGAGCACGACGTCCTGCTACCTAACTGGGTCGCTTCGCACCCCATTAATGATGCCTCAAACCCTAAGTGCGAGAAATCATTAACCAGGTGCGACCGTACCATTTTCTACTGGCCCCTTACACGAGAGTGGGGTCTGGGGCTACGCTCACGCCTCGAAGAGGGGCGGGGCGTAGATGGAGAGGGTCACCGCCATCCTGGCGATGACACTGTGACTCGATCCGGTTTGGCGTAGCGGGCGCTGCTTCTTCTTTCAGCGAGGCTTCTGGCATTCCCAATTTTATAATTTACTTTCTTTAATTTACTCTTTCACTCCCGAAAGAAAAAGCGCGGCGAATTCGCACCTGCTCGAGAAAGTCAACATGTGACAAGTATTAGATGTACTATACATGAATAGTTAGATATCAGGACATAAAAGGTTGTGAAGCAGAAAATGTTTTTCGGAGAAATCTCTTCGAGGACTAAGCACTTAAAAACACAACGCGAATGTGAAAGGCTAAAACAGCTCGGAAACCTATGTTGATTCGGGTCGCATCTATTCCTACAGCATCCGCGCGGCACATGTAGCGCGCGGCGCACCTGGCATTTTGCCAATCGTTGGTGGTTCACGCTTTCCAGTAGCGATTACGGCGCAAACAGGGTACAGCATGGGGATGTTCGAAATGGCGATGTGAGTACGACCCTCCTCCCCTACCTCCCCCTCGAATAGGGTCCAGTTACAACCCCCCCCCCAATCGCGCTTTGACTGACAACCAGGTGCATGTCCACACGAAATGGCTTCCTGAAATGGAATCTGAAATTTCGTGAACTCTGCTCTAAAATATAGGCAATAAGAAGCTGTTTCAGCCTCATGCAATAAGAGGGTGAAACAGCCTCGCATTGCCTACAATTTTGTCAACAAGGAACACTATCAAAACAGCGACTAATGCTGATCATTGACAAGCTAAATTGGTGAAAAAAAATAGCCCCAAGGTCAGTGGGTCAGGCTCCAGATGTGCATGCAATAGGGGAAATCATGAAGACATGCACGACACAACAAAGCGAAACATGAAAAACACAAAAAAATGCGGAACCAAATGAAAAAAAGGATAATTAGGCGGCAGTATATCGTTCCATACTCGGCTATTATCGATCGCAACGTTGTGCCTTTTATTGAAAAACGTCATTGGAGCGCGGTTGATAGACTTGCCAACGTCCTGTGGTCTTTACAGGGGGTTATGTCTCTTCTAAGTGTTCGGCTTTTGAGGAATGGGCAAAGGCAATGTTCCTACTGTTGCGTTTTCTACCTAGTTGCAACCTGAATGTTTCCCCGTTCGTGAAATCTTTCAGATGGGTTCCGGCTGAGCTAGGGCTAAATCGCGAGCGGGTTTTTATGCTTTACACGAGGATTACTTATTCCAAACGCAGTTTCATCAGAACCAAAATCTTCTTCAGAGCGCCCTATCTGTTCTATTTCCAACAAGCTTTACAGTTTTCCTGAAGACCCGCTAGATCAGGAGATATTTTAGATGGGTTTCCAAAAAGCTACCCTCGAGCTACTCAAAAGTTCGACTTCCTGTGTGCCATTGTCAGGATACACCTTCGGAAACTTCAGTGTGCCTTCAGAACACATATTTTCCATTAAATGAGTGAAAGAGGAGCTTGGCTACCACTGATCGATTTGGTCCGTGTGTGCGCCGTGCATTAGCTCCTACGCAGAGGGGTGGAAAGGTGCAAATTCTGATTCCAGGTGCTTTTGTCCATGCAAGCAGATGTTTGTTCAGGGTTTGGAAAGGACAGTACACACGAATCGTTTGAGACGATTATTTAGTCATCCAGGCATCTAAATCTAGGTTCAGGTTGTCAGGCTGCGTACAGCACCCCGGAAAATTGCGCGTGAGACTAATTGTATTTTCCATGGATGCACGCAGAGGGACCCACGAATACGTGCACCATTTAACTGTGACGTGGAATACCGTAATCCGACCCCGTAGCTAATGCCGTTTGGACTCCAGAACTTTCGGCACCCAGCTCGTTTTTGAGTTACCTAGGTCACCAAATACCGCTAAAACTTAGTATATAGGGGTAGTTTAACATCCTGATTAAGCATATGACATCCACTCTTGTCGCTGGCGCTAATGGATGACACTACGATTATCTGTGCTCTGCTAAGGCTATCAGATTACAGGTTCATTACGCCTGTATCTGAAGGTGTGTAGCAGTTTTTGAATACAAAAGAATTTAGGCTATACACATTTATTATATTGACATCAAAGGGGAAAGGGGAAGGAAGGACGGGCTGGAGGACGGTCGGGGGTGGACCGTCACCTCGTGAGTACTCACTACCACTGTCACTGTCGTATCGTCCTCCTGTTGCCTTGCGCCAGCTTCCTGCGATACCGTGATCGCGAGCCACGCCCAACCAGGTCGTGGACCCGACATCTCCATTCTTCCAGAGTGAGCTCGTCCTCGAGCTCTGAGCATATGACATTCCAGTGTCCTCGCATGTAACGTATTGAGGTAAGATACATGTTGAACTGTTGAACGATCCAAATGGTAGATTAAAGGACCGGTGAGGTCAGAAAGTTACCGGAAAGATAACCACGTCTTCACTCACAACAGCGCTGTCGTTCAACAACACTGGGAAACATACAATTCTTTCGTACATAAGAGATAATACTCAAGACGCAAAATGACAAGGATCCTGCCCGTCTTGGAAACGGAGATCGGTATCGAGAAGAAGCGGTTCACTTCCTCCTTCAATAAGTAGCTCGTCCTCGAGCTATTGGGTTTACAACAAGGGATCGGATTAGACCGAGCAAGCGGTTCCCTGTTGTAAATGGTGCATTAAAATGGGAGGTGTAGAGGGAATTAACAGATAGAAAATTGAATATCCTACGTTACCACTTATTCTTATACATTAGTTTTCTTCTAAGATAGAATATTTTCGAGCATACAATAAACAAAAGACATCGAGGAAACGAGAGTCTACTGTTACACAGCCGGATAGTTTTCACCTAGAAAACATACGTGGAGCCTTTTTCTCATAATTTTTTTGTCTTCATTTTTGGAAAAAAAGCAATATGTATTACATACGATTTATCTTGTATTTAGCAAGATAAAAACATAAATCACATGCCATATTTCCTCAAAGACGATACGAATACTAGTCTTGCTAAACAAATTTTGGAGTTCGACTAGTATGAGGGCGTTTCTTTACTAGCTAAGGTTTTTGATTTAGCGAAAAGAGCTGCCTTATCATTCTTTGAGCCGCCAACTGAGTGAATGGGGAAAACTGCGCGACGAGCGGCCAGAATATGTTGAAATTGAACTTGCCAAAGATTGCTGTTTTGCAGTAAAACAGACAACCTATGCTGCTGTTACTCCGGCTGACGTGGCAAATGCGTTTGCCTTTCCTGAAGTCGGTGAGAGCGCCGGATTAGAGGTTGTTGTTCAGCAGATGATCTTTCCTTTATCTGTGACGGAGGTGGTTGTGCTTGCGCATTTTGGTGGGGAACATCATCCGACAAACAACGAGGAGCATACAACTTTACGCGGTTGACATGTACTACTTGTCGCACAGAGCGACCCACAAGGTTGCTTATTGCCACGTTCGGTCGATCTATTAATTCAACCTTAAACGAACCTTTCCATTGCTTCGTTAACTTCAGACGAATTGTGTCGTCATGTAACAGCACTGAATCCCCAACGGAAAGGCTCGTTGGGCATACCTTGTGAAGAAAGTCGTATCCTGTTTTGTAGAAGGACGACTTCTTGGCTATTTGGTTTCCAACTTCTACTATGGTGTTGTTTAAGCCGGCCGCGAACTGATCAGCGAAGTCATCAGAAGCGATAATGTGATGCTGGGGCAGCTCTTGGAGTATATCCCATGTAATTGGATGTCTACCATGAATGACGAAGTACGGGCTATAACCGCACAGTATGCTGTTAAGGAGTCAGTAATCACCTTGACTAGTCGTTCTGCTTGTCCATTAGCCTTATGATTATAAGCAGTTGTGAATTTCTTCTTTATACCGAGTGCTTTGTTGATTTTAGCATACACCTCGCTAGTGTTATTCGAACCACGATCCGAAAATTTCGTTAGGAATTCCGTGTTTCGAAATAACATCATTGACCAGTGCTTTTACTATGCATCAGTAGTTTCTGCCGAGGTGCACACTACAAATTTACTGGATGAACAAACGGTTAGTGAAATAAATTTACTGCCGTCCTCACATTGAGGTAGCGGACCAATTATATCTGTGTGAACACGTTCAAAAGGTCTCGTTGGGGTGGGGAAGGTTCCCATTTCCTCTCTGATTATACCTTTTGAAGGTATCTTCACCTTTTGGCATGTCGGACATGTATTTATATATGTTGTAACATCTTGATACAAGTTCGGCCAAAAGTACTTCTCTTTTATGCTTTTATATGTTTTTGCTATTCCTAGATGTGATCCGAGAAGGGGATTCTCATGAAATATGGCAATTATGCTGGCTTGCATTTTTTCATCAGGAATGAGCAATAACTCCCTGCCGTGTATTCCATAATACAGAGAATTGTTATGCATTGAGAAGTTTTCTAGTTTGCTTTGAAATTCTTCAGGTAGCTCCTCTAGTTCCTTAGTAAGAAACTTTATGATGGGACTGTACCTTGAATTTCTTTGCGTTGCTTGAATCTCTCAAGAGATGGGAACGATTGCGCTTCTATCGCGATGATGGTGGGCAGAGGATAGCGAATGAGAAAATCGCAGAATGTGCTATGCTTACCCGCCCTATATTCGATTCTAATATCATAGGCTTGTATAGCAATCTAGTATTTCGCTAGTCTACCAACCAAATCTGCCCTATGCATTAGCGATTTTAAAGGCGGTGATCAGTAATGAGCGTTGTTTTACATTAGCTACGTAGGGACAGAATTGATTTAGTGCAAAAACTATAGCCAAAGCTTCTAACTCAATAACTGCGTAGTTCTTCTCATGTTTATTTAATGCGCGACTGCAGTACGCTATAGGATGTTCTCCCTGCGTATTTTTACTGTATTGGAGCAGACGTGCGCCTAAGCCTGTAGTCGATGCATCCGTATGTATAACATACGGTTCTACAAATGCAGGAGAAGCTAATAAAGGTGCTTCAACTAGGGCTCTCTTGAGAGCAAGAAACGCTTGTTCTTGAGCCTCCGTCCACACAAACGGTGTGTTTTCGACTAGGAGATTGTTAAGCGGTGTAGCTATTATTGAGAAACGCGGCAAATAAGGCCTGAAATATGATGCGGCTCCTAGAAATGACTTTAACGCTTCCAGTCAGTTGGACGTGGGATCTTAGCGATACTCGCGACTTTATTGGGATTAGGGCGAGTACCGTTTTTTGCTGACTAAAACTCCTAGGTATTCGATTTCTGTCTGGAAGAACGAACATTTTTCCAGCGACGGTTTCATACCACAATTTCTTATACGTATGAGAATTTCCTCTAGGTCGACTGGATATCGATTGACCGATTGGCTTGCAATAATTATATCATCTATATACTTTTACTGTATTGAAAAATAAGCGAAACAACATGATTTCAATTCACGGATTAGGCTCGCTACCCTCTGAAATGTAGCTGGGGCACATTTTAGCTCTTGGGCCATCACAGTGAACCGGTAGAGTCCCAAAAAGGAGGAGAACGCTGTGCGTTCCTTATGTTTCTCCAGTAAAGGAGTTTGGGAAAATTCACTCTGAAATCAAGAACTGAATAAACTTCTTTCCCGCCTGCAAGATCCAAAATGTCATGTGGGGGACACAGTAAGTCTCAGTTTCAGTTATCGCATTTATTTGACGATAATCCACAGTGAATCGCCATTGGTCTTTCTTGGGACCCTTTTCAACTAATACTATAGCGGAAGCAAATTTGCTAGTGTTGGTTCTATGATGCGCATTCTTGGCACTTCCTTAATTTGGTTCTCTTTCTTTCCGTATTTTCCAGCGGCACACGATATGTTTTGGTGTTGATGGGTGGGTACAATGGGCACAAAATGTATCCTATTAGGTTGTTGCATAAGTTCTTATACACGACTTTTTTTGTAAATACTCAAAAACGAACCAGCCTGGAGATTAGTGAGGTATGCACCATCACATTCACTACTCGACCCAGCGCTCAGGCAGCTTGTCGATTCCATCCTTCCAGAACGACGGGTGGGACTTGAAGGAGTCGTCGAGCGCCTTGCTGACCTGTTCCTTTGTTTTCGAACTTTTTTTCCGTTCCAGATAGCCGTCCAGGTGGCTGAAACAGCCAGTAGTCAGAAGGAGCGAAGTCAGGGCTGTAGGGAGGGCAGGCGACCATCAGCCATCCGTACTTCTCCAGCTCGGCCTGGGTTCGCCTTTAGGCAGTGTGAGTCGGCGTTGTCATGGAAGTAGATTTCCGCATTCCTTCCACGAGTAACGAGGTCACGTGATCTTTCAATTTTCGCAGCTGGGTTCTCGTATGTGGATAGCATCAATGTCTGTCCTTCTCCAGAGCTCCCAGACTTCCATGCCTCCGACCGCAAACAGGACAGAGACACCTTTTTGAGTGAAGGGGGAGGGCCATTTGGGGTGGCTTCTGGGCTGTTCTCCTTTGTCGACCCACTGACGTTTCCTCACAGTTATCGTAGAGGACCCACTTCTCATCATTCCTGATCAATCGAAGTTGAGAAAGTGAAGCTCTTGGGAAGGAGGCAAAGAAGTGCAGGTGTCACCCCTCTCGAAAGGTCATAAGCGGACAGTTCATGTGGGACCCATCGACCAAGCTTGCTTATCTTGCCGACTTACCTTGCCGACTTTTCTATCCTTCGTGCAACCGGTTCGAATATCATAAGCTAAAGGCATAGTCGCATTTTCTGCTGGTGGTGAGGTACGGGTGCTCCTCCACGGTGGAACGTAGTAATCTAAATAAACTCATCGAGCCCCCTTCGGAGAAATCTTCGAGAGAAAAGTTCCCTTTCTGGATTCTGGTCGAAAAACCAATTCATCTGCTGTCATTAACAGATAGATTCGAGGTCATCAACTGTATGTATACACAGCTTGGTTATGGCTTCCTTTGGCATTCCAGCCGAATTCGTGGAGCAAACCAAACAGTGCGGCAGGCTACGTTTTGTCACAGCGCAAAATTGTGCGACATTGTGTACTGCGACAATGCAAGCTCGGTGAGTGATAGCTAGTGTAATGAAAGAGTATAATGTACACGTCCGCATACAGTGATGACGTAAATCACAACAATCCATGCGATACGAAATTAGGAGGGATCAAACACGTGTAATAAGAACTTATGCAACAACCTAATATGTTTTGTATATGCGGACCTGTACAGCGACCAAAACCAAAGTTACCATCATTCCCTACAAAACAATCCTGGTACTTATTTAATAATTTGTAAAATTTCTGGAGTTGCGTCTTATCTAGTAAAGAACGATTGAGTTGAACTTGATTTTGGATCGCCACAGGTTGTTCCGTATTAGGAGAATGAGGTAGATCTTCAGCAAAATCTGCTTCTGGGGGAATATTAGGGGATTCCATATATTCGAGAATCTTCAGAAGGGTCATTATTATTGTACACAGAAAATACTGGGTTCCAAAGCATTTCTACTCCCACAAAAGCTGCCACTGCTACTTTTGTATTTTTGAATAGCGTAATGGGAGTGGAAGAGGAATTAAAAATACGTAGGTATACGGTGCCATTTACATGAGGACAGGAGAGGGTCTTCCCAACCTGGGTTCCCCCCGGAAGATGACAAAAAGGGTCATCTGAGGTAAAGAGCTCCCAGTTACGAGGAAATATAGTATTGGTAGTTCCTACTGTCACACTATCAGAGAAAGGTTGTAAAACAGTGTGATTAACTAAGTAAACGTGGAGAGTGGGGAAATTATAGTTGTTGTAGTTGGGATTCGTGAATGGAACCATAATCCTGTCAAAATAAACAGTGTTAGAGTGGTAGTTTATCGACACAGTTTGTGCGAATTGTTGGATAACATCGTTGCCAGAATAAAGGGGAAGAGCAGTTTGCATCAGAAGCGACATAGCAAGCAATCTGCATTGTTTTCTGTCCTGTAGTGAGATTTGGTGTAAATCGACCGAGTAGTTTCATGATGGATCCACTCGCTGTGATACCTGTTGTAACCATGGTTTGGGACAGTTGAGCGTGCAATCTTCGAGCTACTCTGTGAGAGAAAATCGTGAGGGCATATCTAGTGACATGAAGAGCTACTATTGAGGAATTGTCTAGCTTTGCCGGAGCATATATCACGTGACTGGGATTTCCAAGATGGACGTAAGAGATACATGGGAAAAAATTTCTAAACCTTTAGCAGATTGTTGTGTAGGTTGCGAAGGTAGGATAATCCTCGGGAATGGTAAAACTGTTAGCTGATGACTTTAAAACTGGCGCAGCCGGCAAATTCATTATTCGAAGATGGGGTGCAGGGAGACTAGATACATTTTGGTACATTTATATATGCAGGAAGTTGATCCGAGATTGTCGGTGATTTTTCACGGCTGCGGACGAGGGAGAAGACTTCCTTTTGCAAATGGAGGTGAATATGCAAGACATTACGCTACCTATGGCTTGGAAAAGTAGGTTCAAAAGGTATCCGAAACAACGCTGTTTGACAATATAAGATTGCAACCGCAATCACTAAGAAGAGACAGATCGATCCGATGACAATTATTCTGACCAAGTCGTGCAAACCGAGAGACTCGAGAACTTTTTTCTTTTGTGATTGGAGGAGTTCTCAACATTGGATTCTAGAAATGCTCCACTAGCATGTCCAACTTGATCCGTGACCAGTGCATCTTCTCTCCTTGATTTTGATGGTCCGGCATATAGATTATCCATTGGATTGAGATGGTTTTTGATTAGGTATAGATCAGTCGAAATTGCCCAGTCCGAATGAAATACTGGAGGAGAGTAGAAGATGCAGTTTTGCTGTGCTAGATTGTTAGGTAAATTTGATTGTATATTTGTCACCTGGGCGTAACCTGAAGGTGACTTGTACTGATTGTTTCCATCATTGTAAATGCTGAATGGTAAATGTCCACAGTCTGTTTGTGGACGGTTTTAATAAGATCACGAGTACCTGGTTGGATAAAATACAATTGTTTTCCGGATCTGACAGGTGTAAAAATATAGCACGTTCCTCTGACCTTATGGTTAAAAAAATTTCAACCTGATTTCCCTGCTGCACAGAGCTGATATTTAAGAGAAAATGCTGAAGAAGAAGCGATAAATGCGCTCAAGACTGTAATGACACATGTTGATATTGAGTTAACTTGAAAAGCGTGAGGTACTACTAATGACGAAATGGAGCTTGTGGACAGCGAAATGTATAGTTAGTGCGCTTAAATTGAGAAGTATTACGACGAAATGGAGAATGCGGGCGATGTTTCGACGTCCTTAGTTCCTGTTATAGTTAGGATCCGTTGAATAATTTTGTTGTCTACGGAAGTTAGGTGATCGAACCTTACATTTTATATATTATATGTGGGCTTTATTTACACTATCAATGAAACTTCTTCCCCAAATATGAGTTGTAGTTCTGTAATATCTAAAGCTCGATTCATAAAATACCAGGAGACATGGTTTGAAATACTCTCCTGTCGTATCTTTATCACCTGTATCACCTGTGCTCCCGTTGATCAAAGAGTTCCTCGAGCAGGCGCCAGTGACGTCTCCATTCGTCCCTGCAACGTGCAAGAGTTGCCCAATGAACTCTCTCAGCTCGAGGTACACGATGAACTCCATACCATTCGTTCAGAGCTTTCACGAAGAAGTCTGACCATCGCATAGGCGGTCGTCCAGGCGTTCGCTTGACATCCCGTGGAATCCAGTCGGTGACTGCTCTGGTCCAGCGGTCGTCCTCGAAACGCATGACGCACAGCTCACCTGTTCTTCGAAACCTTGGCAAAAGCGGCGGCGTCTCTGATCTTCGATGGTTGGCGGAGTGCGAAGCTCCGGATTCCCTCTCTCACTGGCCGTGTAGCAGAGAAACTCCGAGCATCGCCTTTCGATGGCGCGTTGAATAACGCCGGCCGCATGCTCATCCTGCTTTCGTAGAGTCCAAGTCTTAGGCGTACGTCATGGCAGGAAGGACCGGAATCGAAGGAGGGTTGGGGGGGGGCCACGGGCAAGCCGCCTCGCTTCCACCTGCTCAGCTACTGGAGCTAGGTCATTCATCATATTGATTCACGACCTAGGTACACATAGCTAGAGCATCAGAGATGTGTCGTTCCGTTGAGCGGGAATGGGGCATCAGATACCAATCCGTTTCTCATTGGACATCGTTGTTTTAGGTTCAGCCGTAGACCGATTCTTCCCACACGCACAGTCGAATTTCAGCCAGCATTTTCGTTTCGCTTGCTCGATGTTTGGCGTTATCAAAACGATGTCGTCAGCAAGGCGGAGATGGGTGTAGTTGCCGACGTCGATCTTCACTCCCATGTCTTCCCATTCCAGTTGACGCATGACGTTTTCGAGAGAGGCCTGAAGAGCTTGGGCGAGATGTGTGTGCCCTGTCGCGGACCCCTCTCTTCACATCAATGATGATCTCCTTGTAGAATGGTGAAATCTTGGTTGTGAAATTGCTGTAGGCTCACGAAGATCCTCGCATAGATACTGAGTCAGGCAACACCCCCATGCCTGCCCCAGGGCCTTCGCATAAACCGCACTTCTGTCTTCTACAGGAGTCGAAGGCCTTTTCAAGTCGTATGAATCGTGAGACATAGCGAGCATCTTGTACCTCTCGCGAATACTTCGATGAGGCTTCGTTACCCGTATGTTGGATGTGACATCGATCGTGCATCCTACTTCGAAACCTGCTTGCTCGCATGGCTGTCCTTCGTCTTAGTGTTCTTCCAATCCTGTTTAGGATGACTCCGCTGTGAAGGAGTTTGTAGACTACAGACAGCAGGCAGATTGGGCGATAATTGCCAATATCGTACAGGTCTCCCTCTTGTACAGCAACACAGGTCTTGCTGGTTTTCCACGCAGGTGGATACCTTGCATTCCGACAGGTAGCGCGTGAAGAGTCGAGCCAGAGTTTTGACGAGAACTGTGCGGAAGATTCTTCAGATGTTCGGGTCTGATCCGTCGGCGACCGGGTGCCGTACGATTCTTCACCGACGAGATGGCGTGTCGGACTCCGAAGGGAGAACGCAGACGACATATCCATCCTGCTCCAAGCGGTTATGGTTGCAGCTGGACGTGCTGTCAAAGAGATCCGAGTAGAAGTCGTGATGACCTTCTCATTGCCTTCTGGATGGCGGTGATTGTTCCATCCGGGACGTCGGAGGGCGGTCATCTGGTCTTACAGTTGTGGCGAAGTCGCGGCGGGCGTTGCGTATGCTCTTTCCCAGCCTCTGCGGCTCCGCCAATACTGCTGCTCTTCTCTGCCTTGAGGTCTTCTTTTAATCGCTCCTTCTGCATGCTTCGCAAGCTCAGACGTCAGTGGTAACTGCCTGCGGCTCGGGCGGCTCCACGCTGGCGAATCAGCTCGGAGTTTTCCAGAGATAGACGCTTCTTGGTAATCTTTGAACCCTCATGACTTCATTGGCGCAGTCGTGAAGGATGTGCAAACAAGCCGTTCGTATTCCTCGTCGATGTTGTCGATGACAGAATCCTCCCAGAGCCAGCGAGAGAAGTGAAGTGATCCCAGTTGATGAAGGTCTTTGGGCTTCGCTTCTTGAACTTTGCGGCTCTCTCTCCTCGCATCGAAAAAGCGGAATCTTGCCGCGAAGGAGGCGATGGTCGGATCCCGTGTAGAACTTAGGGATAACCAGCGACATCGGTCAGGCAAAACCTTCGATTGCAGATGATGTGGTGCGATCTCGTTATGGAACTGTCCACCAGGAGACTCCCATGTCCAGCGTAGAGAGTAGGGCTTCTGGAACTGCGAGTTGACATGGATGGTGTGGCGTCGACATGATAAACTCAGACAGCCTTTCACGCCCTGCTCATTTCCACTCCGTTGCTGAGTTCCGATGTGAAGTTCTTCAGCCGTTCTTCTTTGGTCCGATCTTAGCGTTGGAAATCACCGACGATGACCTGAAGAAGGTATGATCTTCCTTGTAGAACTTCTCCAATTCCATATAGAACGCTTCGAGTTCATCCTCGTCGTAGCTTGATGTTGGTCGCGTAGGCGACGAAGATTGTCAAAGCTGGAGTTGAACCCACATCTTCTCAACTCGCAAACGTCCGATTCGGGTCGTCAGACTTTCGTACGAATCGATGTTCATGGCCAAAGTGCGTGTTGACGAGGACGCCCACCGCCAACGCCTCTGCTGTCGCATGTTCCGAGGAAACAGTTCTTTCCAGTCTCGTACCACGGCGTGGCGGGCGATGCCTCCTCGTCTCAGTCAGTCCGATGACGTCGTACTTGTCTTCCTGGCTTGCAACATCAGATCTTCGATGTGAGCTTCCGATGCAAGCGTCCGTGCGTTGAAAGTAGAGATCGTCATCCTAGTCCTGGGCGACTTAAATCTCCGTTGGCGCTGTGATTTTTAGCAGCCTCGGTCGAGCGGTCCCAGCACGTCGCCCTGTCGGTGGTCTCCCTCAGCTTCAGGGAATGAGGCCCATAGTTGTTACTGTTTTCGGCGAGAAGAAATTAATCCACGCGTAGCTCGCCAAGGCTCTGACTGTGGCACCCTCCGCATTGTGTACGTTTTTGGAAGAGTCCAAAACCGTTCACCCCCACGCCACGATGAGGCTGCGGGATAGGATTTGTGGGGGTCGTATTTTATAAGTGTGATAAAAGATAACATGTTCTTTCTTTCGATAATGGAGAATGAACTACGGAAATCTACGAAAGAGAAGATTTCCATGAACAAAATTGGCAGGCAAAATATGAAAAGAGAAGCGTTGTATGGATGTAATATTGAGTTTAGATAGAAAATCTTGGCAATTCGTAACTGACAATACTAGAAATTAAAAAATTCCCGGGGAGTTTCGTCCAAATTACTCTGTTTACAGCTCAAGTTTCCAAGGAATGCGGTTCGATTAGCTAAATTTGGAGCTGTTGCTACCGTTCACTTCCTTAAAATCCTTGTATTCTAAACAAAATATCGATGGTTCAGGAAAACTAGTCTAGTAAACAATTTCGGGTAAGCCATGTGCTGAGTATTGCTCGTTTTGCACAGCACTCGATTGTAAGATGCGCCTTATTGACATTATCAGCCGCAACCTAGTGGATTTCTATTGTCATAGTCATTTTGGGGTTATTTTCTCATAGAAAAAACGAGTTGTCCCTCTTTATTGCTTTTTGCTGACACCTTTGAACCTTCCTGGGATTTTTATTATGGCCTCTCTCCAGTTATTTAACGGTCTCAAAGAGATAATATCAAATTTTCTTGAAAAATCACTTCTTGAGCTCTGCTATGAGTTAACTAGTCGTGGAGTACAGGTATTTTTATAAGTGTATAAAAGATAACATGTTCTTCTCCTCGATTAGGGAGAAAGAAATACGAAACTGGGAAGATTCCCATGGACTGATAGGCAAAAAAATGAAACTATTGATTTATTTGAGTTTAGATCGAAGTTACTGCTAATTCTCAATTGAACTTACTAGAAATCGAAGATTCTTGAGGAGTTCCGCTTAGCCTAACTCTGTTTGCAGCTCAAGTTTCCAAGGAATACGTTTGCTGAATTTGGAGCAGTTGCTAGCGTTAACTTCCTTAAAATCCTTGTATTCTATGCAAAATACCGAATGAATTCAGAAAAGGAAAGGAAATTCAGAAACAGAAACTAGGCTAATAAAGAGTTTCGGGTAAGCCATGTGCTGAGTCTTGCTCGTTTTGCACAGCACCCGATTGTAAGATGCGCATTATTGACCTTACCAGCCGCAACCTAGTGAGTTTCTGTTGTCATAATAATTTTGGGGTTATTTTCTTATGGAAAAGTTGAGTTGTCCCTCTTTATTGCTTTTTACTGACTTCTTTGTACCTTCCTCGAATTTTCATTATGGCTTTGTCCAGTTATTTAACGATCTGAAAGAGATAACATCAAATGAAAAATCACTTTTTGAGCTCTGCTATGAGTTAATTAGTCGTAGAGTACACTGTAGGCGCGTGTTGTGTGCGTTTGCACGCAAAACACGTCTTGTGGCGCGCTCGTAGGCCATTCAAAATCGTCCCGGCGCCTAGTATTAGGAATAGGGTTACGGTAATCACCAGTCTGTGTGATCGCACACGAGACGTTCAAATAAGATCCTTTGAAGTAAAATTTGACTTTTTTCCTTTTCTTTCTGCTTTTTTCGCCAAATTTCCCTTATTTTGTGGTTGGTTTGCTATTTTGAGGTGGAGACAGCCAATTTTTCTATGCTGTTAGTCCCAATTTCCAGTTTGTAGGAGTCTTTGCCATTAGGAGCGTCAATGTTTGTTCCCGTATCATCTTGATAAAACCACGCGGCTTGCCCAAGCGCGTTCCGTAATTAGCACCGCTATCCATTACAATTGGACTGGCGTGTGCGTGCTCTTCCTGTCGGTCAACAGGAACGGTTGCGCAATTGGTATCAGCTCGCTAGTGCTAGGTTATTTGCGCAATGTGTTTTCTGCCAATGCCTGGGCGTTTGACGCACTTCTTTGCGGGCGTCCTTTTACGGGCGGATTAGCAGAAACATTATGGCCTTGCCGAGCATTGCATTGCTTGTTAAACGAAATAGTTTAGTCCAACGCACGATCCTGGGCATAGTTTTTCGCGAGGATTTGCAGTTCTGTTGGTGCAATACACCTTCTGTGACCTAAGGGTAAATGAGAGTAGCTAATTCTCATGGTTGGTACCTTCAATTTGAGTCGACTATATGGCGAACGAGTCCTTTCCCTTAAAGTTAAACGGCGATATGGGAGAAATTATTCCCCTAAAACTTGAAGCTGTAATTACTATTAAAACATGGAACTACTGAAGTCTTAGGTCTGACAGGCACCGGAACGAGTTTCTTTTTTTACTCAGAACCATCCTTCACCCCATTCTCTGACAACAGTAGTACGGACAACAGTAGTACACACGGCAAGCGAAAACCCGTACGCAGGGTAAAAAGGCCTCTCAATGACTGGGTTGAAGGTTAAGCTTCGCCCCAACAATCATTAGAGGAACTAGAATACAAGAAGAAATCGTGGGCTTGACAGGACTGGAAGTTTTTCTCTTCCACCAACGGCCGAGGGTTTCTTCCGCCCGAAACTGATAAATGGTTCCCATAATGCTAGAAGAAACCTATGGGCTTGGCTGGACTGGAAGTTTTTCTCTTCCACCAACAGCCGAGCTTTCTATCACGCGGAACGATAGATGGTTCACAAACTACTGCACTAATTTCGACGTATGGTGAACTGTGGCAAAATGGGCCGTGAAGGGGGAACTCGTCGCCAGGACTACAATAGTGCTTGGTTGTTAATGCACAGTGTTCATTCCCAAGTACAGCTTAGAAACTAGACCCAAGTCAAAAGAAGAGGTAGAGCGTCCTATTCTCTATATTTCTTTGACTTTTTTTTTCTTAAATTTGAAAATTTTCTATGAAATATGCATATTCGGAAACCAAAAGAAAATTGTAAAACTTACCTGTGCACAGTAGGTCGTCCAGTGTGAATTGCTCCCCGAGTCTTCTTCTGATATGTCGACTTATCAAGAAGAAGAGGGAGGGGGGGGGTCTGGCTGGGGTGGGGAAAGAAACTTAGTCATATTATTTTGGAAGATATTCAATTTTTTATGAAAATAAGTCCTTTTTTGTTAGATAAAGTTATTTCGAGAGTTGTAATGTTCAAAAAATGAATCTCGCCGGGACCTCCATATCAGATTACAGGTTCATGACGCCTGTATCCAAAGGTGTGTAGCAGTTTTTGAATACAAAAGAATTTAGGCTATACATATTTATTATACTGACATCAAAAAGGAAGGGAACTTGGACGGGTGGAGGACGGTCGGGGGTGGACCGTCTTGTGAGTACTCACTGCCACTGTCACTGTCGTATCGTGCTCCTGTTGCATTGCGCCAGCTTCCTGCGACACCGTAATCGCGAGCCACGCCCAAACAGGTCGTGGACCCGACAAGGCTGAGCCCAGAATAATCGTAGTGTCCTCTCTTGGCGCCAGCGACAAGAGTGAATGTCATATTCGCAATCAGGATGTTAAACTACACCTATATACATGTTTTCAGCGAATTTGGTGACTTAGGCAATTTAAAAATGGGCTCGCTGCCGAAATTTCTGGAGTCCAAGCGGCATTAGCCCGACTCCGTAAGGCAGCTACCTGCAAATGTCGGACGGGTCGCTGCGCGCTTGGGTTGGAGTTGAAGATGAAATGTACATCAGCCGGTTATGCAGCCGTACAACAGGAGCTATTAAACGCACCTCAAACTTGGGTGTGTGGTGTTCTCAAAAGATCTCACTTCACACCTATCATGCCTCTTGGGGACTTGCCTGTGGGGTCGTCTGACTTAATTGCTCTCTCGCTTACTCCTGACCTTCCCTCTACTTGACGATTACATCATAACAACTGATTACTTATTGCTGATTCGTTAGCAAATTTCAAAGAACTAGGAAGTATTAGGTTGGCCCATAAGTAATGGCGTTTTTTTGTCATACAAATTTTATATAGAAAGACAAATGTTGCCAATATGTTCTACACTGTTCTATAGACAATTTTCCGCACTATGAGATAGTATAATTGCCAGTATTTCTCGACTTGTGTCGATTTTTATTCAACTGAAAGGGAAATTGGGTTGACCAAAAGTGAGTTTTTGACAACAGCTTTTTGCAATTTATCCCGGCCCTCGTATTATAGGAGAGGCTCCAAACTTGTGATATATACGGCCAAAGAACGCAAGTGCTGATCCGAGATATGAATGTTTCCGTGCGCTTGAGCACCGTGTCATCGATTTTAATGGAGCCCTGCTCATTTGGGTCGGTGGTCAGTACTCGGTCTTGTTGACGTTCAACCTGAGTCCAAACCTCGCCAGACGTCGGTCCAAGCTTGCACCTGCTGTTCCAGTGCGCTCTTATCTTCACAAGCAAGCATCACATCATCAGCGTAAAGCAGGGTCCAAGGCACTTCCTTCTGAAGATCTTGTGATATGGCATCCATGACGGCAACAAAAAGAAGTGGGGAGAGCACAGAGACTTGATGTACCCTGACGGTGATGGGGAACTCCACTTGAAACA
This sequence comes from Cooperia oncophora, assembly GCA_036418165.1. NCBI lineage: Eukaryota > Metazoa > Nematoda > Chromadorea > Rhabditida > Trichostrongylidae > Cooperia > Cooperia oncophora. Next base: position 1,940 of record MU911931.1, on the reverse strand, counting down.
CCCGCTGGTGAGCGAACTTGGCTCTCTGGGCATGAGTGTAGGATGCGCACCCACTCGATTCGCCCTTCGGGCACGCCATGCCGCCTCAAAGCGTACAATATAACGTCACGTGGCACACGATCGAAGGCCTTCTCCAGGTCTAGGAAGGCTACATGCACGGGCTTTCGCTTCTCACGGTGCTTCTCCAGCAATAGGCGAGCGGCATGGTATGGCGTCGACGGTGCTACAACCCGCCACGAAGCCACACTGCTTGGTGGAAAGCTGGACGATATCACGAACACGGGCGTCAGCAATTCGCTCGAAGATTTTCATAGTGTGCGAGAGAAGGCGAATTGGACGGTAGTTCGAGCACTCTGCCGGGTTGCCCTTCTTCTTCCAAATCGGGATCGTCACGCTCTGCTGCCACTCCTTACAATTAGGCACCTTCTTCTCTTCGACGATCTGGTTGAAGAGTTTCGTCAACCAACCCGCAGGAAACCAGCGTTGTGACTTCCACAAATCAGCTGCGATGTCGTCGGGGCCTGTTGCTTTGCCGGCCTTCGTCTTCCTCAGAGCAGCTTCGGTTTCCTGTGCGGTAATCCTCTGAACGGGGCCATATGTTGGTGCGGTACAGGGTATAGCGGGATGGGCGAATTCCACGGTTGAGATGCCCTCGAAGTATTCACGCCATCGTTGCAATAACCTTCCTCGATCCATCAGAAGTTGCCCATTCTCATCACTTATGCCAAAGAACTTCTCAATGTATTCGGTTTGGCGATGACGAGACTTTGCAAGTCCGTACAGGTACCGCTCACCGTCGCGCGTCTCCAGCTTCTTGCTGATATCATCGAAGTGAGCGGCCTTCGCAGCAGCCACGGCCGCTACAATGTGAAAAACCTGAATCACATAAAACAATCAAAGGTGAAAAGCAAGCTAAAATGATTTGAAATGAAACACATAAATTAAGCTTAGATGGTAGTGTTAGTAACAAATCTAAACATTTTCTGCAATATTGCAGAGACCGGATCATTTGGGATAGCCCGTGGTGAAAAAACAGGAATTTTTTCGGTACATGCCCTTTTTCCCATTGTAATAAGTCCATGTTGTGTACATCTGCATTTCAGTTGCTCTTGGTGGTTGAGTGTGTTCTTATCATTTCAAATTTATCAAAGCATCTTCTTTGCTAACATTTCCTTCGTTTACTCTTATTTTTGCCTTCTACTTTCCACTTTCTTCGTTCTACTTTAAGTTTGGCTCAGTCGTGTCTGTCAACGAGAGGTCAGATGTAAGCGAGAGAGCAATTAGGTCAGGCAACAACCCCACAGGCAAGTCTCCCAAAGAGGCATGATAGGTGTGAAGTGAGATCTTTCAAGAAAGTCCTACACCCCTCAAACTTGGGTAACTAAACCGATTACGGTGCGCCGATTGTGTGCGTTCACGACCCAACATTTTTAACTTCACGTGCAATTTTTGGGGGTACTGTATGCAGCCTGACAACCTGAACTTATAATCTTTTCATCTACGTACCCGTAACTTCCATCAAACTTAGCAATGACACTTCCGTACTGTTAGATGCTTAGCGAGCCTACATTTACGATACTCCCCACGTCCCCCGCGGCCAAGAACGATCCCCTTTCTGGGGTTCTCGCAAAAAGAGGGCTGATAAACGGAGTTAAATCTGTAAAGAATACACTCATAATAATTTTCATTTTTTTGAACATCTTCGCTTCCATGGCTCCACTTCCACTATCGACTGAAATGTCAAAGCATTGCCCGGCGCTGACTGACCTTGGGATTACGACCCCCCCCAGGGTCAAGTACGACTCTCCCTATGGGTTTCCCACAACGAAGCTGTGCCGTCGTACAGGCGCAACCCCGTCTCTTGTTTGAGGGACACCCCGTTTTGTGAGCATTCTACCACTAGGCGACTCACCGAGCAGTCAACAATAAACGACTGCCAA
>MU911930.1:172433-185620 GCA_036418165.1 Cooperia oncophora | reverse complement strand
CTTATTGCTCCGACTGTCGAGGACCCTGGACAAAACCGTTAAGCATTAGTTTACTTAATGCGGCACAAATGCGCTTCGAAAAACATCCAAACCCGAATGAAAAGCTGCCAGCCGCTGTTGAACTTCTTTAGAGCACTTCCGCAACAGCCTATGACCTCAACAAACGCCTTCTTAGCAAGAAACATAGTGAGGCGAATAACTGTCAAGAATGGTTATGGAAGCACACATGAAAATTGCTGACGTCCTCATCAGGTGTCCAAAAACGACCCACTAATTAAAACGTACCTCTCCAAGTCCTCTACAAATGATATAGACCGCGTGGTGAAGAGGTCTGGGATACCGAATCGCCTTTTATTTTGACCACCATCAACGCTGGCCACCTGCTCACACCCTCTTATTGTGAAAATCTATGTCGGAAATGTATGCCTTTTCGGAAACAACGTGCACGAAGTGGTGTTTGCCATGTTTGGAACTTTGAACAGGAGAAAGTAGACGCCTTTTAGCAAATGGCGGCACGAACAACCAAGCGTTCCCCGGAATCCCTGTAGTTATCCGGAGAACCCTTTCCCAAGGCACTATCATTTTGTGCCACACCACGAACGCGCTCATCAAATGATGGCTCGTATAATTCACAGAATCGTTTGTGATCCAATTGGAAACGATGGCGAATGGGGCATTTGAAAAAAACATACGCTGATCAACAACAGCAAATGGTGCGAGCAGTATCAAGCCTCACGTCGCGAAAAACTGTTGAGTTGGTACGACACTCCTCCCCCCCTTGATTTCTGTCCAAAAAGGAAATTCATAGCAGACTACCAGACTCACAAGGAAACCATAGTAGCTTGAACAAAACAGAATAGAATGAGATAATACAGGTCGAAAAAAAGAGCGAGAGATCCAATGGAAATCAAGCAACACAACGTCGATAGCAGAAAAGCAGACTTAGTCCAACTGCTACCCAGAAAATCAGTCTCGAGGTCGAGATCGCGTGGTGCGCTGAAGAAAGAGATCGTTGTAGTTCAAAGAAAAAGCCAAAACAGTGAGCGTTCTGCGGCTGCATCGCTCAGATTGATTGTGAGATAGGAGCCTCTGCTTTCGACGTTGTGTTGCTTAAGTTTTCCACTGGATCCATCGCTCTTTTTTCGACCTGTATTACCTTTTTCTATTTGGTTCGTAGTGTGATAGAAAATTAGAGTGCCGGAAAGGGATTCACCGGCTAACCACGGGATTCCGGGGAACGCTTGGCTGTTCGTCCCGCCATTTGGTGAAAAGGCGGCTACTCGCTCCTGTTCAAAGTTCCGAACATGGCGAACACCACTTCGTGCACGTTTTTTCCGAAAAGGCATTTATTTCTGTTCATCTTGAATCTCTGAATAATCTAAATGACACACAGATTTTCATACAAGGGCTGTGAGCAGGTAGCGTAGTGTTGATGGTGGTCAAAACGATTTCCATGTGTGCTCCCATAACCACTCTTGACAGTAATTCGCATCACTATGTCCCTTGCTAACTAGGGAAGGTCGTCAGGTCGAAGTGGCCATTTGTAATGAGATGTAGCTCACTAGACGTGGTTTTGGACGCTGATCTCGAATCTGCCTTTGAAATTTGCAGAACGATTCTCTGAACGGAGTTATGGAGCTCTTTAGCTTATAGCTCTTTAGTGGAACTGACTCTGCCCCCCTCCTTCCGCCACTCCTTCTCGATGTCTCTGTTGACCTCAAGCATGGAATCACGGACTTCCTTCAGTTCTTTCTCCGTCTCGCTCATCTGACGTCTGATGCGTTCCACCTCTGGGGTGGGCTCCGCGGGGGCACTTGTCGTTACTGTGTTGCCCTCTGAGAGGCGAGAGCCAAACTCTTCGACGCGTCCCTGAAGAGCACGAATGTCGAGGGAGAGCTGTGAGATATTGATATTGTCCACTGCGCCTCGCAGTTCCTTGAGGTTATCACGAAGATCATTCCAATGATTTTCACTTGTCGCGTGCTCTTTTTCAAGGCTGGCTGTGTTCATTCTCTCTTTGATCTCTTTCTCCATTTTTTCGAAACGATCCGTGAGTATGTTTAGTTTCAGACTCAGCGTGTCCAGCTTTCCTTCGGTTGTCTTGTGCCTCTTCATGTTCTCCAAATGATAGGCTCTGACCAGATCTTCGATACGCTGGAGACGCTCAGTTGTCTGCGGACAGGGAGCTGTCGTTACCGCAGGGGCGAGCTGGTCTACTTTGCTCGCGGCAAGGTGCAGAGTTCGGGATCCTTGCAATAAGAGTTCCTTCAACATGGTCCCACAAGCTCTTCCTTTCTTACTAGGGAAGGTCGTCAGGTCGAAGTGGCCATTTGTAATGAGATGTAGCTCACTAGACGTGGTTTTGGACGCTGATCTCGAATCTGCCTTTGAAATTTGCAGAACGATTCTCTGAACGGAGTTATGGAGCTTTTTCCACCGCGTTTACCACGCAACAGGTCGTGGGATCGGATCCCTGCTGAGCTTAACTTTTTTGCTTCTTGTGCAAACGTGGCAAAAAGTGGTTGTAGCGTCACTACTACATTAGCGCTCTCCTTGACTTGCCTGAAAAACAGTTTGTGTTCGCTTACTGGCGCGCTTAGTGCCTTATGATCTAGGAGATGTACAGGTGCCCTTGGCGCGGAGTGCAGGCGTTTTCGCGCTGAGCGAGTGCCATGTTCGAGTTTATCGGGGCGAACTCCGCCTAGGTAGAGGTTTCTAGCCAAATCTGGCATTTTGACCTGACTTCGGAAAGTGAAGCATCCATGGGTTAGTTCAATTGATGTTCACACCTATTCAGCTGCACATTCTCCTGCACAAAGCCTCGTCTGCCTCTTCTTACGCATTCATTTTGTTACTGCTCCAGTTTTCCTGGTATCTAAAAGCAAATTCCTGTCCAAAGACAAGCAATCGACAAGAGACTGGCCCTGGAACTATTGGTGACCATCATTCGATCAACTGCTACCGCACTTTTCAAAGTTAGGTCAAAACCTCACATCTGGCTAGAAACCTGTCCCCAAGGGTAGTTTTGCTCCCTGAACACGAATATGGCACCCATTTGGCGTTTGAGTGTTTTCTAGACTTAAAAGAGACATTCCCCACAAAATGCAAAACAAGTTCCTTCCAGAAATCCGAACCCTTCATAGCATGCGAAGCATGCTATGAAGAGTTCGGATTTCTGCGAAGCAAGACCATTACTTCTACACCATGCCGCCTTTGATCGTAGTGGTGCTTCCCGGCTATTCATGCGAATTGGCCGGCAACCGCGCTCGACTCTGTTTCCTTCATTTTAATTCTAACAAACCATAATTCCGTTCAGAGAATCGTTCTGCAAATTTCGAAGGCAGATTCGAGATCAGCGTCCAAAACCACGTCTAGTGAGCTACATCTCATTACAAATGGCCACTTCGACCTGACGACCTTCCCTAGTAAGAAGGCGTTTGTTGAGGTCATCTTACAGGCTGTTGCGAAAGTGCTCTAAAGAAGTTCAACAGCGGCTGGCAGCTTCTCATTCGGTTTGGATGACAATAAAACATGACAATACAAGCAAAACGCAATTTCCTAACATTTGAGGTATTGCTCATGCTTCAAAGTCCGAATAGAAGGTGATGAAGATGACAAAGGCTAGAAATGAAGAACAACGAATGTAGATGTAAATTGAAAAAACTAAGGAAACGCAAATTAATTAAATCACCTGTGTCAGAGAAGGAGGAGGGGGAGAAGGGCGAACTAGGGGAGGCGGGGGGGGAGAAGCAGAGGGGGAGGAGGGCGAACTGGGGAGCAGGGGGGGGGGCCGCCAGGGGCAGCGGAAGAGGCGGGAGGCGAGCTTGAGAGGAAGCCGGCGCAGAAGAGGGGGGAGGGGGGGAGGCAGGGCAGAGAGAGGCGGAGAAGACAGTGGGAGGCGAGATGGGGGGCGCAGGAGGCGGGAAGGAGAGGGAGGAGGAGGGGTGGAGAGGGCAGAGGGAGCGAGGGTAGGGAGGGGCAGAGACGAGGCAGGCATGCGGAGAGCGGAGAGAGAGGGCAGAAGGAGCCAGGGAGAGGAGGCGCGAGCAAAGAGGGAGAGCGAGAGAGGGGAAAAAAAAAAGACGGGAGAGGATGCAGGGGAGACGGCAGGGAAGGCAATAAGGAGAGAGTGGCAGCCGGGGGCGAGAGGGAGGAGGGGAAGAAAGGGACGCAGAGGGGGCGAAGGCGGCGGAGAGAAGGAGCAAAGAAGGGGGGGGGAGAGGCACGCCAGCGAGATATCAGGAAGAAAGTACTGAGAAACTGAAAAGAAATCTGACAAGGAAATGGTTCCAACTTCCCATGGAACTTTGTATGGATACCTAGGTACATCGACAGGGTGTCGGATGCTGATTATCGAATTGCAAGATTTAAAAGTGCTAACGGGGAACCTCCCAGACGAGTTCTGGACGGTCAAAGTTTGCGAAAACTCGGTTTTGGCTGGTAAGCGCTGCTGACGGTGATTGAACTGTGCCACCGTGGCCCAGTGAAAACGGTCTCGCTTCAAAGCCAACCGCTCGTGGGTTTGCATCCTGTTAGGCGGAAATTTCTGCTTCGTCTCCTATAAAAGCTTTCACTCTAATTTTCAAAATTTTTTCCGTGTTTACGGCCCAGCAGAGCAAGTAGATCAAGTATATGACGAGGTCGAAAATTCCGAGTATGATTGATCACTGCGCCTGCCCTCTGGAACTTCATTACCATCGATCAGATTATCAAACTTTCGGGCCAGAATCACAATTGAAACCAGAAACGACCGTCTGGGGGTATTTAGACCCTCAGAAACTAGATGAGAGATGAGAGACGGATATCACATCCGTTTGACGCGAAAACGATCCGTTCCGTTGCTCAGTTGATGACCACAAAACGTGAAAGGCTACAAGCGTTTTCTCGCCGAACGGATATAACATTCGTTTTCAGGAGGTCAAAATACTCTCAGGAACGAGTTTCTGGCCAAACTTCGAATTGTCGGCTGGGTAATGAGTTCAGAGAGGACAGATAGCGACAAAATCCATACTCGATCGAGTACGTCACATACTTAATCTACTTGCTCTGTTGGGCCGTAAACTCGGAGGAATTACTAAAATTAGAGTGAAGGCTCTTAAAGGAGACGAAGCAAAATTTTCGGCCGCACAACGGGAAGCAAACGCCATGAAATTTGGCTTTGAAGCGATACCATTACCACTTGACCACGGTGGCACTGCCCAATGCCGTATCAGAAGCACTTACGAGACAAAACCGAGTTTCGCAAACTTTGACCGCCCAGAACTCGTCTGGGAGGTCCCCGTAGCACTTTTAATCAGCATATTCGTAATCAGCATTCGAGGCTCTATCGATACCTAGGTCTTTATTCGAAGTTTCATGGGTTTCATGTTCAAACCATTCCCTTGTGAGTGGTCATAATCAGAGCTATATTGTCGAATCGCGCACAAAGGCAAGGAAAGTGCGCAGCTCATGATGATCCTGAGTTGGACCAGAAGTTGCATAGAATGCTGTTCTCGGATCGGAGTGTGAAAGAAATGACGCAGAAGTTTGAAGAAGGAACAACGAAGAAAAGTTTTGGCTGAGGGTCCCATGATGTTCAGTCTACACAAAAAAAGTGAGCGGATAAGTCAGCATCGAATGTCTGATCATAGAGAATGAACCGTCCGTCGAGCTCCGCACACGAGAACTGACATTCTGCTGCAAGTGCTTTGCCGAAATACGCTCTGTAAAATCCGGGGGTCGTAAGATGGTATGGTTCACTATTTTTTTACAGAGGCAGAACGCAGAACGCAGACTCAATTCTATGCTCGAAGCAGCAATTCTCCGCCCAAGACGCCATTCAAGACCACAAAAATGCATCTCTGTCCTAGGTGAAGTATAGGCGGCCTTTGACGAAGAATAAACCTGTCAAACCCACATATACATCCTTTGAATGTGCATGAAAAGCAGCCCCTATCCTAACATAAGTTACGTGAGTATAAATTACGTGGGTCCAAGCATGTAATCATCATGGCGATGGGTTTCTGCACTGTGACTTCCAAGCCGCTCCCTCCAGAAAACAAAATCACCACTGTCGGGGTCTACTGTCTGTCTCTCGATGGCCAGATCGACAAATGGATGGTATCGTACGACTACAGGAACCAAAATATTATGTTTTGACTTTTTTCTTCTTATTTTTGAAACCACCCACATTTTCGAATGAGATGACATACTACTTCCTGCCACTCTTCCATGTGTGTCCACGAGTTGGAATGATTTGACCTAAATTCTGTTGCAATTCTTGGTCACTTGCAAGCCCGTCAACTAAGCAAGAGATAAAGCAGAAATCAAAAAGACAATCACGCTACGCGCTACTCTAGCTAGCACTGAGATACTGATGCCTGTATCAAGAACTGGCATGGCGGTATAATAAGGAAGTGAGAAATTCGAGTTCCTTCGAATTTTCACGCCATTGAGAAAGCATGGGACGAAACAACGAAGTGAAGCTTCTGAACAATCCACAAGGTTTACAGACGGTTTTATCTTATATGAACTAGGCAAGCCATCTGATTGTTTAGGCTCTTGTTTAGCGCGTTCAGCTTCTGATTTTGTCGCTGATGATCGTTGGTGTGTTGTTTAATTTACAAACAAACAGCTAGTCGTAGTGGACGTTACCATGCAATCGGTCGAAAAACAAACTGGACACTCCTAAAGGACTGGACACTCGTAAAGAATTTGATGGGGAAAATAACTTGTTGAAAAAAAAGGTTTATCATAGGTTTTATACGGCTAATGTGATAGTGTACACAAGTTTGGGTGTCTGCTGCAAGAAATTTTTCATGAATCAAGCCACGAATGGTTATTCAACATATCTCCATGAAGCAACTCTTTCAAAGCTATTCTGAATGAAAGAGTGCCATCCAAGAAGAAACATCGTGAACTGTTCAATCTGTAAAGAAACAGTGCTATGCAGATTGGGCGAACTGCTACGATATTCGCCACACGTAGATTATGAAAGCGAAAGTACCTTCGTCAACATGCATGCTGAAGAACCCAGTGCTACTTGAACCGTTCTCCTTGTCAGTTTGTAACTGGCTTTCAGGTCGTAGGCTCGGCACAAGACTTCCATCTTCATCAAAAAACACATTCAACTCTCGAAAGCATTCCGTGTTTTCAATCATCTGAAAAGTGAAGGTCAATCCTGAGCAATGACAGGAAAATATATATCACAGGTCTAGTTTGTCGACGATTTTTTGTTTGAACTATACTATGGGAGTAATGAGGAGGATACGAATGCCACGTTAATGAAGTAGCAACAGAATATAGTTTTTTTTTCAAGGCTGAAAAATTGCTCGTCAGTTCTGTAGGATATGAAAGTTAGGTCATAGTGAGAACCTGTGTCCACTTCAGAGCCGTGCTATTCTGGAAGCCTGAAGGTTTTCTAACAAAACATTTGATAAGGCTTCAACTTTCTGAAACAACCGCAACTCCTGAAAATTATCGTTGAAGACAACACTCTTAGGGGTAAATCTAATTTACAGCTGCCCTTCAACTACGTGGGATTTTTATTCGTAAACAGCAGAGAAAAAACTTTGTCCATACAGTAATGGACTGAAACAAGTAAGGCTATGCAAACCATAAGGGAAAGACTTTTCTTCATCACGACGGAACCAACTACGTTCTCAGTCTTTGCGCTAAAAGGACTTTCAACTCTTTCACATATCTTTTGTTGAATTATGTGAGAGATTGATAGACAGGTCTTGAGTTTTACTGACAATGAATCATGTGTATATAAGAATGGCATGAGATGTCTCGGCTCTGACAAGACCGACCATCCTCAAGAGGTGAAGCTTCATGAAGCGCGAGCCTACCCGTCTGAGTAGCTGATACCTGAGTACCCTGAAGTGGGAAGTTATTCTTTTTTCCATTCAATGCGACTATGTGGTATTTCAGCCCACTGGTACCTGTGAATAACCTTACCTGAATTCTTGTCTGCTATGAAGCAATTCTCAAAAGATTTCAACCCACAGTTTTTCAAGAGACATGTTGTATCATAATACACCGGCCAGCAACTGGGAAAGGAGAGAAGACTCTCAGGATTTCGTGAGGCATTTGAAGTTCTGAGCGTTCGCTCAAACATCACATATCATATTAGGTTGGGAAGAAAGTCTCACTGTTAACACTTTTTCTTTTTCTATTTTCTTAACTTTAAGCATCAGTGTGAATTAGTCAGCAATATGCTCGTCATAGTTAGCCACTATTGTGCTCTACCTAACGGGCAGATGAGCATTCCTTTGTCCCAGAACTGAGGAGGATGCAAGTAGAGTAAGTCAGCGGCCTTTCGACTGGTGTCATCAAAGTTGCTGGAAGTTTTCTGAGCTAAGAAAGCGCTAATTAGGCGGAGCAGGTAGCAGTCTTATTGGACCACGTCAGGAGAATATGATAAGAGGGGACTGTCTCCCAGCCTTGGTCCTCAATTATTTAGTAGGTCTCCAAAGCAGGTATAGGGTCTCGCGTACAACGAACGGGGTGCCCCGAAGCTAGTCTCGGTCACTTTTCTCCGACAATTTCCACTGGTTTCAGGAGCTGAGCGATATAGATGGTAGCGATGACCGTGTGTTCTCATATGGGTAGCTTCTTGTGCAGCATTCCCTTCGCGTCTCAGAAGCAGTAAAAAAGAACGTTCTCGGAAACATGCCCGGTTTGGACTGCTAGGATAGGTCTTCTCCTTGAGAGAGACACACACGGTACTGTGTGAGTCACAGAAGGACCATCTCTCATGTCCACTGAGCAGTCTCCTTAAAACTCCTTCTGACAAGGGCGGGGAAGGGGAGACTCACCAATGGGTACCCAGGTGCACAGCGTGCCATCGGTCAAGGTATGGGTGTTCCATCGAGGCAGTACTTTTTGGCTGTCAAGGGCTACAAGCGGTGGACGACTGTCAGTTAGGTACATCCGAGTCTTGTCGTAAGACTGTGGGTGGTAGCCTCCGGATCTTCCTTGACAGCTTCAAGAACGGTGGAGCCTTTCACTTCGTTGAGGCGTCCCGACCGAGGTTTTCCTTTGAGGATCGTATCTCCTTTCGCGAATTGAGCGAACCAAAAGTGAACGGTCTTGATGGTAGTAGTGCCCTCCTTCAATGCACTGCTGATACTGCGGACAGCTGCCGTGGCTCCATTGCCGTGGGGCCACTGATAGAAGATGATGACGCGAAGATACTCCTGAGAAACTGACATCGCAATTAAACCCAGGGACAGCAGGCGGCCCTCACACACCCTGGCTGCAGAAAGCTCTCAGAATGTTCTACATGCATGGCATATTATCTCATGCTCAAGCATCGAGAATCAAAAATTGTATGCTTTCAAAGGAAACACTGACAGGACTTTCCTTCCAACCTATATTATCATTTGATTCATTACAAGGTACTAAACTGTTACATGGCATACTATGACGCATGGGGCAAAGCATCCATCCTAGGAGGTCAAGAAATGCTCTACGCTGAGACTCTTCCATAGGATAGGTCGTAGCCCTGACTACCGTTATGGAATTTATTTTGAGCACTAGCACCGTTTAAAGAGCGACCCTTTAGAACCTATTTTTACGACTTCGGTGAGGGTAAGCTGCAGTGCCATGCTGGCGATGAATGGCGAAAAGTCAAAAGAGCGAGAATTTTTGACCTCGAAGGGATGCGCCTTTCTCGATGGCCGGCGATCAAATTGATCAAGACATCGGTTCCCTGAGCCTTGGTTCTAGATTAGTCAAAAAATCATCGAGGAAACAGAAACCGATGTCAAGCCTTGAGAAAGCCATGCCATTTCCACGCACTCCAATTTCTGCTTATCATACCTCTTTCTCAAATCCGAGAGTTACAAACATCTTTTTCGACTAACTGGCAGTTACAGACTCGAGAACGCCGGATGAACACTAATGTACAGAACGACAGTATCTGAGAAAGCGTTAGCTTAAAGAGTTACTGAGATTCACGAACGAAGAAAAAAGCAGAGGACTGATAGTCATGTAATGGGCATAAGGGCTACTCTAACCGGGGGAATGATTTTAGGTCAAAGTAGCCATTTGTAATAAGACGTATACCCTGTGATGTTCTTGCGACACTGACCTTGACCAGAATGCATTCTGATTTTCTGTTCTAGAACACTTTGTTCAAAGTGCAGGAGTCTTTTCTAACCTAATAGATGGCGTCACAGATTGAATCCGCTGACGCTTGTTCTTTACTTCTTTTTTTTGGCCCTCGGGAAGTGATTCTATGACATTCCATTTTGTTTTTGTCGTGTTTCGCTTCACGATGAATTCTAACTCTGTCGCTAGAAATTCGCAAGCTGAATTGCTTTGCTCGCGAATTGTTACCTTAAACCGCCATAGGCACAGAATTCGAGCATAAGACGGGATGAGGCTAAAAGTTAGATAAAGTCAAAAACCGTCGACCAAAAGAACTGAGGGATAAAGTCAAAACCGTCGATCAAAAGATTTTCTATGAGACGTGGGATCTGATCGGAACACTACGATATGGGCACCTACTCTTTGCAGAAACGACAATTGGTTGTAAACTTAGCGTGTTCAGCAGTGTTGCAATGTTTTCCTTTTATGAGCATTTCTCTTTGGAAATTGAAACCAAGGAGCAGTTTTAGGCCTGTTCATCAGTGTAGAGAAATACGAGTTAATGTTATTACGTTAAATAAATTCTGTACCAAGACCACCCAACGGTAACGTAGTAACACTAGAAGCACAAGCGGCACCCATTCCACCAGCTGACTAGCCACCCATTTTTCGAGATCAGGACAAAATATCAAATTTCCTGAATAGCTTGGAGAGGTTCTTTGACATAATCTGAAGGGGTTGTTGGAAGTCATGAATACGAAACATAACATACAACGTGTTAGGCTCGAACCGACTGTAGCTTATCGAAATTGCTCATGCAATTCATTCTTATGGCTCAACAAGGTGCTCAGCATGGGCAAAAACTGTTTGCAAGCTCCCCTACAGTTATGAATGGACGAGCATCAATTTGGTCGCTATGTTAAAGATTCATGGTCGTGCTTCTGCTAAAGAGCGGAACGCTCCCTCATCGAGGATCCTATTCAAACCTGCTGCCTGCAAATGGGGGCGAAAAAATTTCGCATCCCTGTTCAGAGAATCCTTCTACAAATATGAAAAGTACAGGGGGGCCCAAAAAAGTCACTTCGACCGAGTCACATATCAGCAAAGTTTTTGCAGCCCAGAGGGAAGATTGTGAATATCGAGCACCGGGCGAAAGATACATCTCCGCACAAGATGTTCCTGATAAGGCAGGAGCATGGCCCCTATGCCCATACCTTCAACTAAGTACAAAAAATATGAGGTCATCTCCCAGGTCGCACCTGAACTGGGGAGGCACTTTGGAATTCAATGTCAACCTCTCAAACAGCCGCTGAAACCTTCTTAGTGTGGAGTCACCGCGTGAATAGCCACCGTGGAGACCAGTACTCTGCGATATGGATGAGCCCTCCAAACATCCCAGACAGGCTCTCTGACAACGTCGGCCAATGAGTTATAGGATATCATCTTTACCACAAGTCGTCCAAGGCGGGCGGGTTGATGTATGGACGGACGGCGGACGTACCTGGAATGAGAAGACCAATATTTTCTTTGTGGACCCCGGACTGAAGTAGCCGAGTACCTAAAGAAGATGGTTTATCCAAGTAGGTCACCTGACCTGAATCCCCTCAAGTTACCCGGTTCGGGCGGAGTTCAATAGGGTGGTCTACGGTGGCGGAGAAATCGACTCTCGCTGATCTCAGGCACCACATCGCGGTCGCGTGCCAGAATCTCTCGATGGCGTTCGTCCAGAATGCTGTGGCGGAGTTTTATAATAGCATTTGATATGCTCTTTAATATGGTGGTAGAAATGTCCGATTCAGAATTTATAAAGTGTAACTTATAGCGCCACGAAAGTCAATGAAGAAAAGTGACTTTTTTTGCCCCCCCCCCTGTATATTCGAGATCAGCGTCCAGGGACGCGTCAAACTGGATACATCACCTCACAAACGCCCACTTCGATTGGCGATCGTTTCCTGGTGAGTGAACCGCTTTAGTCCGTCTCATCGACCACGTAGGAGCGCACCAGCACTCACCTCTTGCTCGTACTACAACTTGTTGGCAAACATAACAAGCTGGCACTGCAAAAAATTGTGTCTTGTACGACAGCAGCCTTATCAAGACCAGACCGATCGTATCGTTGTGCGGATGCCCAAGTTATGAAACAAGCAGGCTCTGGCTCTTGCAACACATACTAGTACCACTGTGCGGTTATGTGCCGGCTCCATTTATGAAGACTAATTATTTTCGAGTTGTTCCATATCAAAGTTCCGATGCGTCTCCCCTTTACATCGCGTAGACATAAGAGGTGTGACTGATGTGCGCATGATCCTCTTATGACAGCATTGACAGAGTTGTCAGCAGCGCTAGAGTAAATGCTGTCAAGTCAAGCAGCCGTTCTTGAAACAACTTCAACTTGCAGACAAGACGAAGCTATGAGCAGCGGGATTGTACAGCTCACTGGCGTCATATTCACAGACTTTTTGGAAAAGGAGTGTGGTTTGATCGAGACTGCTGTGTTATGGTAGTTGCAACGAAATACTTTCAGTCGGGGAATTCCGAGCAGCATTTCGCTAGCACTTTATCATACTCAACTTGATCTACCCTTATTGCGCCGACTGTCGAGGATCCTGGACAAAACCGTTAAGCATTAGTTTACTTAAAGACACATGTACGCTCAAAAACACCATTGAGGTGTATGAGACTATCAGCCCCCCCCCCCAGCTTTCGATGTATCGTGGTCCCTCCGCCCAAAACTGCACGGGATCAGAGTACGGGGCCGTGGGAAAGTCTTAATTCCTTGCTACACCGCCCATTTCGCTAACTCTAACAGCGTGCGCGCGGCGCGGTCGCGTGCAGCTCTCTTGGCTTTTTGCCAAGTCCTGTAATTGCGCTTTGGAATACAAGTACAACGCAATTTCTTTATGCGGATAACATTTTAGGTTCTGCAAAATAAGAACTGAAGATGATGACGAGGGCTAGAACTCAAGAGCAACTGTGCTGCTTCTGCAACAGCCCTCGCATGCCGCGCATTCCCACAAAACATCAAAATAAAAACGGCCTAAGCGTCCCACTCGTTAGTTTGAAGTATTTCTATAGCATTAGAGCCGGATTCGAGCCGGATCGCAGAAATGCAC